>JANZXR010000171.1:39599965-39614862 GCA_027575705.1 Erythroxylum echinodendron
CCATTTATTATGCTCTAAATAAAATGCTGATCTTGGTTGTTGAATGTGGTATGGTAATGACTGCATTTGTGATAGCACCTTCTCATTGGAACCAACTCCATACGCGAAATGTTGACTCTGGGCTTCACCTGCTTCGCCTGATTCCATGTAAAACATTCCATCAATTTTCACGCACCCCCACAAAGCAAGAACACCAAAAATCTTCACAGAGCACAGGCTAATCGGAGTTTAACTTACTGGGGACATTTTGGGGCTTGCAGAACTGAGATTAATGGAAAGTTTTTTCAAGTTGAGCTCTTCCATTCTCTTCTTATTTCTTCCAATCTCTTTTTACAGATTTAGCCATCTCTTTTCTCTTGCTTTCAAAAACATCAGTGCTTTGTCATCGAAGTTCGAATCTTTTGCTAGTGTCAGCGTGTTTACGGTTCGCCAAAAAAAATAGGATTGGTGTAGGAGGTGAAGCGGCAGATGGGGTTAGACAGTTAGAGACGCGACTCCGTTATGGGATAAGATCTTTCTGGCATAGAGTAGGGCTGGTTACGGGCAGAGAAGATCTCATCCATCCATCCATTCTCTGGTTTCTGTTGCTCGAAAATGGTTTTTTCTTTTTCTTCTTTTCGTAGTTTTCGGACAGGGGAAGGCTGTCAGGGAGCTGTGAGGCAGAGCGCCGACGGAACAAGTATGTGTCAAGTTTTGAATTCAAAATACTTAAATATAAATATTTGATTTTTTATAATTTCATAAATAATGAAAGTTCAAATTTTTTAGTTGTTTAATATTTCAAAGAATGTAAATTTTAATATTAAAAAATTAAGAGGTCTAATTTTATATTGCATGTAATTGTAATTTTAAAAATAAAGAAACCTAAATAAATAATGATTATAAATAACTTAACAAGATAAAATAAGGACTCTTAAATGAATAATAATTATAATTAGTTTAGCTAAGATAATATAAAGATTCTTTAATGAATAATAATTAGAAATAATCAATATTTTAAAAATAGTGGCTTGAGCCTGATTAAGTTAGGGCTGACTTAACCTTTTATTTTTAAAATAAGGGAAAATATGATTGTAGGATATGAAAGAAAAATATTATAATTAAAGTGATCAATTTAATTAATTGAAGTTTTAAATTTCAATTGATTAATAAATTTTGATATTTTATAATCAATGAATGTATAAAACATACATATATTAATTAAATGAATAAAATAAAATAAAATTTATCAATGAAAGAAGATATAATTATTAAAAAATAAAAATTATAATTAAAGTGATCAATTTAATTAATTAAAGTTATAAATTTTAATTAATAAATAAAAATTAAAATTTTATAATAAATGAATATATAAAATATACATATATTAATTAATTAAATGAAAACAATGAAATCAAATTTATTAGGGAAGGAGATACCCATAAAGAAGGATCTGATAAACTTTTTTTTTCAGTAAATGTCGACCGATCACTTAATAGTAATGACACATAAACTAAAAATAAGGGTTCTAATTCATAATTTTAATACCGATAAGTTGTAAAGATCTATTCTTAAAATAGATTGAGCAAGTCTTAGTACACGAATTCTTATCTAATTATGTAATAAACAACGAAGTGGTCAACATTTTTTACATGGAAATTTGAGCGCAGGTGAGTTGGTAAGGGATTCTCTTAGTTTAAGTGAGGTCGCGGGTTTAAATGCCCCTCATGTATGCAGCCGTTTAAAACTTGAAATTAAAGCTTTGCCTTCCGTAAGGGACCTACTTGATTCAAGCTGAGATTAATCTAAGTATGAATAATTTAAAGGTACTTTTCTATAATTGAGATCCACCTAAAATACCTCGCGAGAAAAAAAAAAAGTATCACCAAAATTATTCTTTGTACGAAGTTATTGATATTGTCATATTAGTATTTGATACCAAACATATAGAAAGATACTGAAAGTACTTATTCTTGCACTGCACTCAAAAGGTAAAATCGCCTACTCTTGACGCACCTACACTCTAGCGCAACAGAGTGATGGAAGGGTAAATTACGGTCTAATCTCACTCAGTTCTTTAAAAAGAAGGCCTTATATCTAGTGCGCACAAAGAGCCACTTCATTAATCGAAACTATGTTCTAAAGATATGGAAAGATGCTTTACCATCTTCCATAGGACCACCGGCTTCAAATCACCTGTTACATTAAATCTGTGCTCTTGTTTTCAACAACATCCAACCCATTTAATTTTTGGATGTTATCGGGAACAGGGGCACAAGGTGATTTGAAGCCAAGACCACCGAAACCAAATCTTCTGTTCTTATTAATTAGCTCCAACCTTATGTAAGTTAATTCCTTCTATATCTATTTAAGACCCACATAAATATGTGGACAAAACTAACTGGCATAAGATTAAAAAACTATTTTGAAAACAGAGGATTTGGTTTGAAGATCACCTCCTAGTTTACAAGTATTTTGTGTCCTTTACGCTGTGTATGGTTATTGTGATCCATATATTAAGACAGAACGAAACAAAAATTTGGAGACAAAACAAAACAAAAATTGGAGACAGTGAAGTGTTTGGTTGTAATGGACAAAACAGATAAAACTGTGTGTCTCAAGGACAGAAATGTATTTGGTTGTAGTTGACAGAACATAAAAAATAGTATCAATGAGCAAAGTACCTTTGCAGTATAATATGGTTGAAAATATGTAATTCCTTAATTATTTTAAAACGAATGATTTGTATTAATAGTTTTTAATTGTATCTATAAATAAGGAATTATAAAATGAAGAATCTAAAAATTTAATGAAATGAACTATTGAATAGCAAAAAATTCGTAGAAGTTAACAATAAAATAAATTATGTAAATAGTTTTTATAATTGTATCAATATTTTTTAATTTTATTTGTATTTTTTAATTACGGTGAAATAAAATTAAGAACTTAAATATTTAATGAAATGAGAAACCTAAAAATTTAATAAAATGAGTTATTGAAAAAAATCCTACAAGTTAGAAATTCTAGTACATAATAATTTAATAAAACATCTAAGCATTCATGGAATTCATTACATCATAGGTTAAAGATATATTCAAACCTTACATTTTATTAAGAATATCTTTTTTTGCCATTTATATTAATAATATGGGGGTATTTTTCTCCAATAACCTGCTTGTTTTGTTTTTGTAACAGGAACAAGAAAATTGTGCCACAGTTTTGGAAGGAACAAAAAATTTGTGTTTTTGTGAACTATAGACGGAACAAAAATGGGCAGTGTCAGTAACCAAACACTGCTGGATACAGAATTTTTCTGTTTTGTTATCTGTCTTTACCCACGAAGACATCAACCATACGCAGCGTTATACATCATTGTTTTGTCAGAGTTGCTCAATCTTTGTTTATTACACCAAGAATCAACTATAAATTACATTTTGAAATTACATGGGTAAGATTTAATTTGTTAATGACTTAATTATAAAAGAAAGCTTGATTATTAGTATCATTAAAAGTTCAATATGAAGGAAGATGAAAACTTATACTAAAGAACACTGTTGGTTATTAAACCACCTAAAACTAAAAATTAGTATTTTCCCACAGTTACACATTTAGAACCATATTCTAAAAATTTTAATCTTTCTATGCACAAGGCTCTCCACTTTGCGAGGTCAGAAGAGAATTATCAATATACACAGTCTTTCTTTTATAATTTTTACAAAAATTTGTTTCCATGATTCAAACATGTAACCTTATGATCACAAAGGAGTAACTTTTGCCAATTGTTTCAAGGTTAAAACAAAGTAACTAACATTGTTTATTTAATTTTTGATTTAATTCGCTAATTATCTTTAAGATAAATATAAATTATAATTCACAAATAAAATTTTAGTGAAAAGAGAACAAACGAAAAATCTTATATAAAACATTTACTTACCGAGTTCTTAATCTTCTATTATATTCTCCAATAATAATGTGAAAAAAATATTTAATAATAATTATAAGTTTTTTTTGGAAATTGAAAAAGGATTAACTGGGGACAAATAATAATTATAAGTTGATAAAAAGTTTGAAATATTTACAAAATATAAGTTTAAGTTGATATTTTTTATATTTTTTTTATAAATCAAACTCAATTCTTAAATTTTTGTGAAATTTTGAACTCAAATCAATGCAAAAGTGTGAACAAAAGAATTTGGTATTACTTTTGAAAATTAAATATAAATTGAAGAATAAATAATGAATAATGAATAAGAAAATAAAAATTAAGATACAGAAAATTAGGACAAACATACTTTTAGAGTAAACTTGGTTTACTTAATTAATAAAGTGATAAATGTTTTCTTTCAAACAAAATTTTGATAATATTAAATTCTGTAGATTATTCTTGTTTAATTTAATTTTAATTCTCTTGTAGAACATTACTTTTTTTCGCGATCTTGTGCTTTATTATTAACTAGTTGAGGTTAAAACTTTAGATTTTTTTAATTTCCCTCCCATATATGCTATTTAAATTAAGAGACAACTTATTCAAAATTGTCTAACCTTTTGAAATCTTTTTCAATTCAGTACTCAAGCATTTAAACTTTTTAATTGAGTGACCAACTTTATACAACCTTAACAATTCATTTCAAAAGATTGTTTTTTATGATGGAATATGTCTACTAAATTAGAAAGATACAGAGCAGATTTGCATGACCCTTCTATAATGTTGACGTGCACAATTCAAGAAATTGTGAGCAGACGTTTGTAGCATAGCAGGTATGAACAGAACTTTACAACTTTTCTAAATATATTTGTCTTATATATAACTTTTCTTTTAAATTTGTATCAACTCACGACTTTTTTTTTATATGGGCACCGTATCAAATATCTTTTTTTTTATTTACCTACCCTTTTAACATATTAGTTTTCATATCTACTATTATAATCTATATCACATTTTTTTTATTGTCACATCCATATGTGTGTTTACCAGAAACAGCCTCTCTACTATGTAAGAGTAAGGGTGCGTAATATCAAACCTTTCTAAACCCCACTTTATTGCGAGATTTCAGACTGAATGATAATGATGATGATAATGATGATCATGATGCTTACTAAATATCACGTAAATGTCAATCTATTAGCCGTATCAGCAAAAATTAAGATTTTGAACTAAATTGTTAGTGTTCAATCAATTGAAAATTTTAAAATTTCGATCCCTTTAAAACAATTGAGTCAGACCATGAAACACACTTTTGTGTTCTTAATTTTGTGTATTATTTTTATTTTGCCCCCATCAATAAAATGTAATTCTATTATAAATAGTTTGCCTCACTAAACAAAAGTTCTAGCTCCAACAAGAGAGAACAATTCTTTGTACATGACATTACCATGTAATTTGAAGCTGCTGAATTATGACTTCATTGTGTCCAGACCAAGGTTACATATACACCATTATACTCTTCAGAAAAGAAAGTTTTGTCCATGATGAGATTTGCGGGTCTGTGAAACTGTTGTCTGTGTGTGTAAGGGAGCGGGCAGTAGTGACAAGCTTAGAACTCTTTGAAAATGGAGGATGGCAAATATGCTTACAAAGAGAAAAGTTAGTGCTCTAACTACTCCTTTTAGTTGCAAACTAACAATACATCTACAGAGCTATATGTAGAATATGATTCTGAAATAGTAACATAGAGGCTTGGCTAAATCAATAGCATAGGAACTAGTGAAGGCTGTTAGCATGAGAAATGTTGACTGTCTTTTTGATTCTGTAATCCTTAAGATGGCTTCAAACTTAGAGGTCCTAAAAGAGCCAGAACTCTTACCATGGAGTATTAACCATTTCCTGAAACTTTAGTTCATGGCTCTCAGCATCTTCCTTTAGAATCTCTATTTCAGCATCGAGCCTTTCCCGAGTTTCATTTAATGATAGGAGCTTCAGTTCAAGATTTTGCATCTCCTCGTGTACGCGAGCTTGTTCTAGTCTAATTTCTCTGCATTCAGTTTCTATGGCCTCTTCTGATTCCATAGCAAGGCTCATTAACCGATTCAACCGAGCACGTAGGAACCCCACATTCATGCCCAACAGTTCAAAGCCTTTCAAAGTCTTATCCCAAACAGCATAGTCAGCATGAGATGTGGAAAGCTTTGAAGTTCTAATAGCATCTGAAACGTTCACAGTTTCAACAATTATTTCAGCAACCAATTTCTGATTCATACTATTGAGAATATTTTCGTGCAGGAATGAGGCTTGTGAACAACATAGCTCATAGTACTTGGTCCTGTGATGATCAGAGAGCTCAGAGTCAATAGCCATACCATTAACAATAATACTGAAATTTTCAATGCCTTTTATGTCTTTAAAACTATCATCAGGTCCTGAAGATCTTATAAGTTCCAGAATTTTGCAGCCATTATCCTTGCTGTCATTCTCAGATTGATTGGCTGCATGCCTCTTATTGGTTTCTGATGCTACTAGGCTCATTTCATGTTTCTCTTGAAAAAGGCGTAATGGAAGAACCTCCAAAGGCTCGGCCTGCTTATGGCTTTCAATGTCCTCCATAGCCTCGTCTTCTTTTGTTAGGAAAAGCGACAAAGAGAATTTATTGAGTGAAATTTGGCAAACCATTTACAATTTCTGAAGTAGTCAAACAAAGAACATACCAGACTCTATAAGTTTTTCTTGATCGTCCAAATTTGCAATGCCGAATTCTTCTTCTCCTTTGGCTGAACCATTCCCTTTCACTACATACACCTACAAGAATGGTGTTCATAGTAGCTATTAAAGTATATGGATATACCAAACATAACAAAGACCTGCTTGATGTATGAGTTTAAGAAATATGAAGTAGAGTTCCTGTCTGCTTTGATTATATGATAGGTCTCTATGGTGCGAGGCTTCACTGTAGATGATCTCCTTCCAGTAAGCATTTTTTTTGCGCAAGATCATGCATATATGTAGGCATCTGTGTACTAAGGAGTTGAAGGGTGATTGACTCTAACCACACTATTCATAAAATATGGTAATCGTAAAATTTTGAATGTGTAGTTTCGGACGTTTAGGCAAAGTAGATGGGGAAGGACTTCTATAGGAATGATGGATCACTACTCGGTTGACTTTCAGCCGAGACTTAGGAAGTCAGAAATCAAGGTAATATCATGCTTCAACTTGCTTTCAGGTTATAGTTCCACAAACATTTGTTGAATTGTGCCTTTCCAGTAATTGCTTCCAGAAGTTACAGGCATGATGTCACCATGGGGAAGAGCTTTACTAACCTCTTCTTTCCACAATTTAACGTTGAGAATGTTCAGAAATGTGAAAGAAGTTTATTAATAAACAGTGACAGCGAACACTTTTAAGAATGACACGAGCACGATAATGTCTTGCAGATATTCCAATTATAGATCGTATGCAATGATGAAAATGTACACATAAACTTAAACGGGAAATGTACCTTAAACCTTAAAGGTTCGAGCAAGTGGAAAATAAGCACATCCCCCTCTACCAGTTTGTTCGCGCCACAGAATGCTTTCCATCCGCCACTGAGTGCTGTCCTTTCTGCTATATAGTTTGTTATAAATTCTTCACCATTTTCATTTTCCAAGAACACAGTCGTATCATTCCTTGGCAAATGCATCTTGCAGAACCGCATTGGAAGATGCTGTTTAGGAAATAACACAGAAGTAAATGAGAAACATCTATGTATCCATACCAAGATATCATATGTTTATCAAATTATAGTAACTTTCAGAATACCATCCAAAATCCGACAGTCACATTGGACCTGACCAAAGCTTTTGCAAAGCTAGGAAATTCTGCCTCTAAAGTTGACTGAATTGCTTCTGCCTCCTCCATTGCAGGGGACTTGTTCTCAGCAATATCATAGGCTTCCCTGACGGCAGTTCTCTTTCTTTTATAGCTTATAAAAGTATATGGACTAGGGAAATCAGCATAAGAACATAAACCATTCTGAGATCTTAATATTTCAGATCAAACAGACAAAAACAAGAAAAGAAAAACTTAAAATAGGATACTTCACCTTTTTGTCTCCTCTGATTTCTCGTATAAAACCTGCATACATTGAAAGACCTGTAGTTAATTTCCCGTATGAGAAGATCACTTAGGACAGAATTTCTTGCATTTGTGCTTCAGTTCAGAAATATTTTCAGTTTACTAAGGTACCACTCTCTGATGGTTGCTGAACCATCCATGTAAGGGAGACAAACAATATCATTCAATGACCAAACTAAGCATATACTTAAATTCCTCAATCAAGTTCATCATCACAACTTAACTTCCAAAACTCCTAGCCTCAAGATGCTTATTTCAGAACATTCATATCTCCTATGCTGAATTCAGTAAACTTCAACAAACTTTCAAGCTTAGTAGGCTGAAGTCTTTAGTTAAGCTGGAAAAGTATTATCTGGAGCAGCGTGCATCACTCCAAAAGCTCAAACAGAACTTAATGAGAAATTGTATCAAATAAAGAATCAAACTAGAGTAACTGGAGTATGTTTTCTATCGCCATATTACCAATAACATTTTCAATACATGGAAAACTGCAAACTCCATAGTTCAAATTAGAACTTGGGCGGATAGAGCCATCTCAGAATGCATTACCTAGAGCAGGCCTCTAGATAGAAATGTATGATGCTGCAGGTGAGAGTTAAACTTTCTTAGTCCTTAGTTTAGTACCAACGAGAGCGGCAAAAGATGAATTTGGATTGTAGGTTTTTCCAGTTCTGTAACAATGTGCCCGTAACATAATATCTTCCAAGTAAATCGAATGACAGTAGTTCGATGATATGCAAGACCTGACACTTTTACCATTTTCCACTAAATTTTATGACAGGGTTCACCGAAGCTCACCTTTCACAAAGCACGATAACTTAAATCAGGCAGGATAAAACAGGTACAGGAAAGGAATTAAAGAACTGTTTAAAGCAATGCTTCTCTAAGGTAATAGGAATACAAAGTTAGCTAAGAAACAAACCTCATACAGGGGCTTTACTGAGCTATATCCTCAAATTAGCGAAAATGACAGCAATTTCAAGAACACGAGACGCAACAAAGCCAACCAGGAAAAGGGGTCTTACGATTTGAGTCCTTCGGTCAGGCTCCGGAGGCTCTTCATGGATCTGGGTCATCGTTGTCCTGGGTCCATGTGACTTCCTTTGCTTTTTCTGGCAATGAACAAACCAGATTTGCAGAGATCAGCATGCAGAATCAGGCATGCAACATAAAGGAAAAAAGGAGGCATAAAGTTAAGGGACAGACTCTGGGATAGGAATGAGTGATTGTTTGCCTGGATTGAGAAAGCTGAAAGGGTGGTGTGAGCTGTTCTTGTTCTTCTTCTTTGCGATCCATGTAAAGCCTAATCTTTTTGTTCCTCGAACTTCAGCTATAGTTTCTATTACAACTTCAACCTTCAGATTCCTATCCTCGATAAAATGTTTGCTGACATAAAACTAATGGAAAGCATGAAACGGCCTGTTGCTTTTTAAGGGCAGGGCAGTGTCTTTGCGGTAAGACTAAAGATTTCAGGTCAGGAACATTTGGTGTAGTGTGTGTAAAGGCATAGCGTCTTCAACTGTTCTGTTACAATTTATTACTGTTCTCTACCCACTTTCTTTCTTCCTTTCTTTCCTGATCTCATTCTTGCAAATGTCGATAAAAAAAAAAGGAATTCTTCCAAAAAAGTGTATCTATCAAATTCTTGCTTGGAACAGCAGATTACTAATTATGCAGGATCAACCCTTTTGTCCTCTGTTATCTAGCTTAATAAGTAATAACCCATGTATTTCAATGTCACATCCTTTAGTGTTTTGTACCTGAAGAAGGTGTACCATTAAACACTACCAAGATCAGTGTCCCATCAGTGAACATGATAAGAAACAAGAGTTTCTAACAAGAGTCCTGTATGGTTAAAGAAATGCTTTCTATGTAGTCTTGAATAGACATTGGAATCGAAATGTAAACTTCGGACACGCTCAAAGTTCACATTTTTCATGACACCCATGTCTGAAAAGGGTTTAAGCTGTCCTAAAACGTGGAACAAAGATGTGGGGTTTCGCGGGCTTGATCCAAAAGTATAGTATTGCAATTATCCCTTCATATCCTGCGAAGTTTTAGGTCAGAAATTGGAATCCTTAAGACGTATAATACACTATTGTTGTGTATTCACCTTTGTTCATCTTCATGAAAAGGACACATTAAGCTTTAAATACAACAACACATCAAGATGGAAATAGAACACTTATTGGAAGGCTGAATGTAGTTTTAATGGACTAGGATTGGGGGATTATACTTGATTGACTGTAAGACATGAAGACTTTATAGAACAAAAGATTTAATTTTCTTTTGGTCTTCCCATTCATTTGACTCAATATCTTTTGGTCACACAATTCATTTGACTTGATACGTAAAAGTTATGACGTCCATAAAATTAGATGGATAATATTTATTGTAATTGCAAGAAAAGTAACAAGTAATCAGAATTTACAAAAATTTTGTAATTTAGCAAAGTTGGTATTCTTTCAAGTTGAAGCATTGTCCCTTCTAACTATAGAATCGAGAGAATTGAAGTGATCAATCATCATCTCACCACCAAACCGTGACTCTAAAACCTTATAAAGCTCTAGCAGGACCATAGCTTTGAGCACTTGGATAGGACGTAAGAGTTCTTCAGCATTCCCTAAGCTTAATCAGAACATTGTAATTAATAATATGAAACTAAAATGATTGCTTCTATCGGATTTTTCTTCTACGTCATGAGAAGGTGTTATTGTTGCTTCTTCTGCATTATACGAGGGTGTTATTACTGTTTCCTCTTCTGCATTATACGAGGGTGTTATTACTGTTTCCTATCGGATGTTTCTTCTACATCATGAGACGGTGTTATTGCTGTTTCTATGCAAGCGTAAATAGCTGACACTGGACTCCATTAGTGCCAGAAACTTCCAGGACTAAAATAAGTTCTCAGTTCTCATCTTCTCATCTGCCATCGATTCTGTCAACTCTTGGTTTCGTTTTGTTGGCTTAACAACCTGTGCAAACTATAAGTCAATATTGACAAGTTGGCTCAGCCGATATAGCACGCGAAAGACCCAAAACTTGTCCCTGGCCATGAACAATCGTGGCAATGTTTTACGAGGTGGAAAGACTATTGCAGTCGCAGAGAGCACATTACTCAGGATCATTTGTATTATAATTATAAAGATTTTAAGTTGGTTTTCTACAAGTGAATAGAATTAAAATTCTTATCTTCTCATACAATTCGGAAAGGTTCAAATGTATTGTTTTTCTAAAGAATTTCAATTTTTATTTAATGAATATAAACTTGTTATAATTTCAATCCAAGAAAAATGGATTGTATGAGACCTTCCAAGTTATTATCAGAGGAGTTTTCAATTGTCTGGCAATCATATATCCGTAGGGCATGCATTTACAAAAAGAAAATGGCAACTCCAGAGTTTTAACATATACTGAGCTATTTACACTAAATATTAAGCTTCGTTTTCTGCTCAAAACGAGAGGACGAAGAACATTGATACACTATAACCTCGTACCTTGTCATCTTTTATAACATAGCACATCCGGCATCTGATCAGTAGTGAATTTCCCATCGTCGCGTCTCATACATATAAAGATCCGTCTCCTCTACACATACTAAGATACATACATTTGGAGCAGTCAGCTCCTTCCCCTTAATATGCATCTCTGTCTGACCAACCAGTTCATTATAGTTAGAAGTAGCTTCACCAAACAGTAGTTTTCACTATAAACAACTTATTCTGCCTGTACACCTCCATCTTCATGCAAATGGATTAGCCCAAGAGATATAGGGCAAGAGAATATACAAACATTGATGTCTTGAAATTCCCGAAAGACGTCTCTTTGTTTCTTAGTCTCGAACTTCGCTTCTATGTACAACACCCTTGGGCATCAAATGTGCTGGAATTTTTATAGACTTGAGATGGATGCAAATGAAGCCAGGAGCAGATGCGTGCAGAAAGGATGACATCATAATCTTGAACGACGAATGCATTTGATGCCCTGAAATGGTAAGCGCCTACGAGCAGAAGCAACTGCTTGTCCATTCAAAGAACCACCAAATATGATATCCCAACCTTCAACATTCTTGGGGACACAAACATCAAAAAGCATCTGGCCAAGAACACTACTATCCGCGCTGATGCTTGAAGGTTTTGGTACATATACAGATCTTTCTTTCTTTTCATCTTGTGAATGCTCTGACCCTCTAGCATGATATTCTGCTGAACTTGGCACGAAAAAATGGTCACCTGGGCCAATTGCAACTCTTCTTAAGCTTTGGTTTGAGGTAACTGCTGCTTGCTGTAGGTCACAAACTAGTTCGGATATATTATCATGCGTACCATCCACAAGATATCTGTCTCCAAGATGTCGGAGTCTGTGAGAATAAACTGAAGCTGCCTTTTCAAGCAAAGTGTTCACAGCAGCCCTATACTGGATTGGATAGTGCTTGTAATGACCTAAATGCCATGGAGTAGACTAACATAAGTTTTAATATTCAAAGATAATAAGCAAATTAAACACTGATGAGATGTTGTTCCGTGCCCACATATAGCATGTCAAAGACCATTTCACAACATACATGGTGCTGGGATGGAAGAAATAATGAGCAAAGACAAACCTATGTGAGAAGAGCCCTTCCACTTGACAAGCTGAACGTCTGCACCAAGGGCCAGTAGACCTTGACCAAATTCACAAATGATTTCATAAGGTGCATGGTTGTCGTCCTCTGAGCACAGAACTAGATATGGAGCACCCAATTCCTGAAGATTAGAGAAGAATGTGATGAGATTAAACCTAATGAAATGACAACTTTCAGAAATCTTTAGGAAATATGCAAACATACAGCTGAGGAATATAGTGTCTGCCAATACTCAGCTCGTTGGTACTCAAACCTTGTCAGGTACAGACTATCTAGACCAGAAGCGATAACTTTTGCAACCCAAGACACAAAATTAGAGGGACCGTGCATTTTCTGAATTGCAGGGTGCAGAAAAATTCGGGCACCAAAATCATTCATAAAATCCACTGGGCAAGAATCGTATACATGCCCAGATAAACAGTTCCGCACTAGTCGACATTCATCCTTCACAAATTAAAATAAGTTAAAAGAAAGATTTAGGAATGAAGACTTGCAAGTGAGTAAGAACAGAAAAAGATAAAAAGAAATATACCACGTGGGGATGAGTTTTACATGTTCCTTGTAGTATCTGCATCATGTACATTAAATTAGAATGAGTTCAACCTCAAATCCAAATCACAGATAAAAGCATTCCGAACAAACACTGATTACGTTAATCCAAAAATATTACCTCAAGCACCTTATACATGCAAGCTTTAGAACCCCCAGAAAAAGCTACAAACACAACTGGACACGGTCTAACCCTTAGCTCCTGCACCAGAGAGCTAATTATAACACATTCCCTCACCAAATCAATCCAATGAATAGCCAATCTAAAAGGAGTTCCTTCTTTAAAAAAAAAACTCAGTTGTAACTTCTTCTTATTTTGATATTGAAGTGATAGAAATTCAACAAAGATTGGAAGTTTATGGATACTGAGAGACATGCAGCAGAAAACTAATCATAACACATTTTTTCAACAAATTAATTCAACCAATCGTAAACCTAAAAGTTCCTTTCTTTTTTCTATATTTCGAGTCCCTACTTAGCGGAAACACAGATAATATCAAACTGTAAGCAATTGCACATGCCTACTCTATGACTGACCTCAATCAGCTCGTGAAGGATAACAAATGCTAGTGAAAATGCCCTGTCAGGACAAAATCTGCAGGAAAACTCATCAAAAGACAAAATTTTCGGTCAAATCATTTACAAACATGTATGAATATTTACATTGAAGCAAGCACAAAGAGATAGACAAGAGAGAGACTTACGCAGTGAGGAAATCGGCATGAGAAACAAGTGAATTCCAACCAAAAGAAGAATACAAGTTGATGAAGCTCTTCAACTGCTTCTCTTGAATCGAAACCCAACCAAACAACACTACAATTCCTCTTTGGTTCAGCTCAAACACCTTGTCCTTTGCTCCCCAGTACACAACACTACCACCCCCACCAAACATTCCTTTGCTCATCTACGAACTGAACTCCTCTTCTTCAACGATTCAGCTCAGCTCTCCCCAGTCAGTCGGAATTTTCCATAGATAAATCCATAGCGCAACTTATGGATTCAGATTTTTGTCTTCTCTTCGCCTTCTCATTATAATGTTATATTTCTGGTGATCCGTTAATGGACACGTCAGATCTGACGCATCCTGTACAGTTTAGTGTTTAGCCTCTTATCTTGCGCCTGATTGTGTTAGCCAAAATAATAGGTGTTAGTGCTTGGCGTAACTGACTCAGGGTCCCACACAATGCTCATCTTCCACGTCAGCTGCTTCATACATTTTTAATTTTGGATTATGGCAATCATTATCCAACTTTGTAAAATACTTATGGGTGTTGGGTATAGTTGTAAATCACATTAGAATATTTTAGTTACGTACAATGAAAATTTATTTGCGAATATTGTACTAGATTTGATATCGGATTGAGTTTTAATATAATATTATATTAGTACTAATCAACATCAAGTTCAGTTTTGAGTAAATTTTTAAATTTATGAAATAGTCTCTAAATTTTTTAAAAATTTGCAAATAGTTTATTGTCATATTGTGCAGTTGTACTGTACAATTTTAACTCTGTCTTTAAAAATTATAATAATAAATAATAATCAGAATTAATATGCAATAAAAATAATTTTCAAATATTTCATGTATAAATAATAACTACAATTTATATGAAAAAACAATAATCACCATACAAATATAAAATTAAGAACAATACAAAGTATTTAAAATATTACAATTACAATTTTTATTATATA
>JANZXR010000171.1:39617939-39627964 GCA_027575705.1 Erythroxylum echinodendron
ATTTAAATAAAATAATTTATTTTTAAGTTTTATTTAATGTATAATTATTATTAGTAATAAAATATTTATTTTATTTTTTAAAAATTGAAAAACCACAATAAAGATTGAAGTAAATAACTAATTAAAAAGCTTTGAAAAAAGAAAGGAGGTGGCGAGAGGGAGGGAAAATTTTTATAAAAAATTTGAAAATTTTGCCAATAAAATTTTATATTTTTCAAAATTTCTGATATCGGTCGATATATGATTGGTATTATAAATACCAGATAGTAGTAAACGAAACAGGCCATTATCGACTGATATTTACACCCAATATACAAAACCTTTATTTCGTTCCGTTCTCTAACCAGTATGAAACAAAATTCAAAATCATGTGGTCAATAGTAAATACCTAGTTAAAGTCTCGCTAAATTATAAGGTTTAAAAAATTTTAATAATACATAGTTTTATTTTTACTTAATAGTGAAATTATCTTTAAGAGACCTACATGCAATATATCAGGAAAAAGAAAAAATATCATTTCATAAAAATCTAGGTAACTTCTGAACTTTATGATTTATGAACTATAGATAAATTTGTAACGAAAGTAACATTATGATTAAAAAATTGGACAAGTTCAATCGATTCAATCATAATTTAAACCACTTAAAGTTTGTAGTTCAGAGTATGACAATTTTACATAAAACAACGTTATTTTTTAATTAAAAACTCAAAAGTTTTATATAAAACGACATTGTTTAAAAAATAAATATTTAATCCGGCATGGATCAACCTATTGTAAGCCTTATACTTTATTTCTTCAACTATAAGAAAAACAAACTTAATGGTACAACTTAAGCATTTAAACATCTCAAAAGTTAAGAAAATTAATATTTAATTAGACTCCAGCCTTTTGTCATTCTTACACTTTATTTCTTCAGCTGTAAGAAAAACAAATTTAATGGTATAACGTAAACGTTTAAACGTCTCTAAGTTTACCATGTCCCATAAGATCAAAACTGACCATTGTATTCGTATTCTTGAGCTTGAGAGCCCAAAAGGGTATAGAAGACTCGAACACCAGACAAGGAGTGCAGGCCTTTAAGGGCCACCTCAATGGTCCAAGAATATCACATAACTATAAATCTAACTCAAGTTCAACCCAAAAGGGGGCTTATAATACTCTTCTAAGAAATTAAAATAGGCAATTTACAGTAAATTAGGAGTGTTTTGATAGATCAGAAAGGGAACATCAATCCTTTGTACCACTTAACCTGTTTAAATCTACAGAAGATCCGAACCAATATACAAAACGAAGTAAAAAAGAACCTAAGAAAGCAGTACTAACTATAAATGAAATCCATTTTGGGTCCTAGTCTTTTAACAGTTGATGAATTTAACATGACATGAGAATGAATAATAATGAAAGGTTTAACCTAGGAATCAGCAATAACCTCGGAGAGCAAAGTCAGGCACAGCATAGTAATTCCTAGTAAGCATCGTAATCAGTCTCGTGAATAGAGAAAGTAAAATATAAAAAAAAGACAGAAGTGAAAGAGTATGAGCAATCAAAATCGAAATGAAGATCATGTCCATTGCAAAGCAACATTCTGTACCGCTCCATCATCCCCAATAAACGGTCACTCCTCTGGTGGTTCTAATTTAATGGGCATCAGATCCAAAGCAATCCCGTCACCGAGTTATAGCCTTATAGGTCCAAGAGCAAGAGAGAGAAAGAGAGAGGAGCTGTGGTGTAATCACCGCTGATCAAAGCTTGCACGTGCAAGCCTGCTCTTCTCTTTTTTTTTTTTTTTAACAATGATTTTTTAATATTTTGTTTTCTATAGGGATTCAGTACTAGTACTACAGTACAAATATCGATCAAGCATTATCTTCTAAAAAGGGCAAAAAAAAAAGGGGACCTTTTGATATTGGGTAACTAGAATTCTGCCACGCGTATATGATTCCCAAAATGGGTAAGTTTTGCAATTTCTGCATCTGCCCACCATGTTTTGTTGTCACTCTCTTCATTTAATTGGTCTCACTATAACAATCTTGTTTACCCTTTTGGGGGTTATGCTTCGTCTACTTCTAAAAGGTTAAGAGCAACTCACTTCTTCTATTCGTTGAAAACTACAAATTAAATTCAAAAAGGGGTTTCATATTGGTTCTCAGAGCTGAGCACCCACGAAAATGTCAGCTTTTTGGGAAGAATAATACGCCACGTAACAGAATAAGTCTGTTTGATACCAACGAATCAAACAAATTACTATCCGTAATAGTATTATTCTTTTCTAAGGTAACAAAATGAGGAGATAAGCTAATAAGACGACAAGTTCTGAGGGGTTTCCTTGGGGAATATGGGGGTACTACTGCAAGTGCTCCCAACAGTACCGTCAATGTAGGAAGAAAGTCATTATTACTAGGACATGATGAAATTGCCCAAAACAATCATGACCTGATATTTTTAAGAATATTCCAAAACAGGCTGACCAATGAACACAAGAAACACTAAGTAACGATGAAAAAGCGAATTCTCGTAACAGACCTGGCAGGCAGGCGGCATAAGAGCGAGCGAGTGAGGAGCCTAAAGAAAACCCACCCATTTCGATGCAGCCAGAAGGAAAGAAGCTAAAACAATACACTTTTCAAATGCAAAAAACAAATCAAATCCACATTAATGCCTGCAGGCCAGCAACCAAGTCAATCAATAATAATAATAATCACAATAATAAATTCCCCCGAGAAAATTCAATTCAAGAAATAACAGACAGATATAATAATATCAAGGGAATCACAAATTTTTTGAGTTTATATTAAAGGAAGCTTCTTTTTGGAGCCTGTGTTTCAAAAAAAAAAGGATATTTATATAAACCCAAAAGAGCTGGGGGATAAGAGTTGTATGGAAAATCTGTACACGAACAGACAGTTGTTAGTACCACCCACTTTCAAGAAAAAAAGA
This sequence comes from Erythroxylum echinodendron, assembly GCA_027575705.1. NCBI lineage: Eukaryota > Viridiplantae > Streptophyta > Magnoliopsida > Malpighiales > Erythroxylaceae > Erythroxylum > Erythroxylum echinodendron. Next base: position 39,620,878 of record JANZXR010000171.1, read on the forward strand.
AAAAGGGAAAAGTCTTCTAAATTAGAGAAAGTAGCATGCTAGATTCTGTGCTACCTCGGGTAACATTGGTAGAAAGAAGGAAAAAGAAAAAGAAAAAATATTCTAAATTAGACAAGCAGGTAGCATGCTAGATTCTGTGCTACCTCGTGTTACCATAGTAACTCTTATAGTCTCCCTCCTCTCCCTCCCCCTCTTCTCGCATTCAAGGCTTCAAACGAACCCACTGGTAGCGCCCCTCCAAAGGCAAATCCTTCACAATATCAAAATTGTACCTACACAAAAATGATAATAATTTTGTTGGTTAGTTAGTTAGGTTTCGATTCCATTATCCAAAGCTAAAATGCGCCATATCAGTGACGGTCCTAATCCTGCGCGCACACACACTCACACATCATTGCAACTTACTTCTCTGAGAATCTTTTCTGCTCCTTCTTCTCTTCTTCAGCGAAAAAATCGTCGATCTCCTTCTGAGTCGGAAACTCTCTTTCCGGCGAGTCTTTCTTCTTCTCCGGCGAAGCTGTGTCCATGTCTTTGTCTTCCAAGGGTTCGCAAAAGAAGCTCGACGGCGTTGTCTCTCTGCTGCCACTGACAAGTGCAAAGAGCGACCGTTGCGGATTTTTACATACAAGAATGAATTGTAAAGTAGAGAAATGAACTAATAAATGAAAGAGAGGTGTAAATTTTGATTAATTAATTAGAAACCTGAATTTGTTGTTGTTGATGCATGTTGAGCCTTCCGTTTCGAAACTCTTGGACTGAAATTAAATCGAATAAATAAAAACATTCAAAATGCAATCCAATAACTATGAGTAAATGTGCGTTATGTCGAATTCATTCAAACAAATACAAACGGAAATTAGTCAAGAGTGAAAGAATTTGATTCTACAACATATTCAAAGTAAGCAAACAGAAATGAAAACAAGTGCTGCTAAGGCTAGAACCTAACAAGAAGTCCGCGTTTGTTTACTGAGAAACCGAAGGAAAACCCATGCAAACCGCAGTACACTAGGTTAACACTTTCTTAACTAGAAAGGTTAAAATAACTAAAAGTAAGCAAGCAATTTCGCTCAAAAGGATTTTAAGTTGGTGAATTCACCTGCAGATCCACTAGCGTGCTCTCCTGCACCGGGTCACAGGAGTCATTGCTGGAGCAGCGGGAACCAGCTAGAAGACCCCCGGAAATGAGGTCGCCGGAGAGAAATGCGGCGATTGTAGATCGATGGTGGCCGTGAAGCACACTTTCCATTGATGGTGAGCTCAAATGGAATTCAATTCTCAACTTCTTAGACAAGTTTGCTCCAGAAGATTCCGTTTCTTCTACAACTCGCTTCCCATTCTTTTTCGGTGACGACTCCATATTTGGCTCTCTCTCACTGAAACTTCTTTTCTTTTAGTTATTTTTATTTTCAAAAGCTTATTTCCGTTTTTTGGTTACGTGAGCGAGAGAGAGATAGAGCGAGAGAGAGAGACGGGGAGTTAAATTTGGAAGGGTGAAGGACCTAGAGCCGTTAATTTTATCGACGGTTGAGATTTTTCTACACGATTCTTTTTTTATTGACCATTATATTCCTGTCCTTGCTCTTTTTACCGTTTTACCCTTACCTTCTCAAGTGATACTTCTACATGTTTATTATTTCCCTCTCAACAATAATAAGTGCATTTGAACTCTCTTTACGCCAACGTTCTTTTTTTTTTTTCAAAATTATACAAAAACATTTTAAAGCCATTGTTATAATAATAATGAGAAAATAAATTCAAAAGTGTTTAATTATTAAGATTTTTTTAATTTAGTGTCAAATTTTTTAAAAATTTTAATTTATAAACTAATTTTTCAAAATTCATTGAGACATTCTGTTTGTTGATGTGCCTCGTAAATGAACATTTATATGACATTTAATGGACACGTTACATCAGTAAAAATAACATTTTAACTTGATTTATACAAAATTAAAAAGTTTAATAATAAATTTAAACTTTGTGACTAGAAAAGTTACAGGTTCGAATTACAAAAATAACTTTTTTAAAAAACACAAAGAGAAGCCTGCATACAGTTGATATCCCGTACCCTCACGAAATGGAAAGCCTTATGTGTTAGAATTTGTTGACTTTTTTAATAATAACAACTTACTTTTAAATATATTCTCTTTCATAATAATTCATAATTCGCATATTAATTTATTTAAAGGATGTTTACATACTTTATTTTATTTTTAGATTACTATGAGTGTAATTAAAATTATATAGATATAATTATAATTATGTGTCTATATATAGAGAGACAAATTACTAGGGTGACAACTACTGAAGAACGGAAGCATTGAAGGAATGAAACATGAGTGAACAGGCAGCCGCAAATCGTTTCCCACATGAGACCTCGACAAGCACCTAACTTCATGTTTTTTGGTACATCAGAAAATAAAGACACCTAACGTTCAACTTTAGGATTGTGTAATACCAATTTGTGATCACATATAATAAATGTAAGGTAGATAGGAGTAAATTCGAAAGGATTCTATCAGAATCGACTCCTATCCAATGCAAAAAGGAGTGATCATGTCATGAACGGTCCAGATAAACCAAATTGGATCATCGGGTGCTGAATCCAAATTTGCAAAACCATGATTCAATTTTGGTTAATTTGAGATTAATTGGATGAAAAACTTACTTGGTCTCTGTTAAGCTCCTTATAACCATGGGGGTTGTCGTTTATAATGAGTAATTAGCTGAATTTGGTTGGGGACAGAATCAGAAGATCAGTGTTGGACCATATGGACCAGAGCGGGGAGGTTTCTCCGATAGTAGTCGGCGGTCCTGTTTTATATACATGTACAGGTACATATAATATATCTCCAGCATCAAGCCATTGATATATATATATATCGCTGTAACATCACATCTCAGTTCCAATTCAATTTCCAAATCCGAGGAAAGAGATGTATACCAAACAGAAAACCAATAGAAAAGATGTAGTTAGTTGCATTGCTTACCATTTCAACATTTGATAATAAGCAGTAGATTACATTTGAATAAAAGAGATTAAAGGGTCTGTCTTTGAGTCTTTGTCAAGTTCTTGAAACGTAATCACTTTTAGTTATAGTACACAGCAGTAGGACTCCATTAACAAGAAATGGTTGATTGGAGGTTGAATGGTTTCTTGTCTCAACTTTAAGTTATGAAGATTATGTTGCAAGAAAAGCTGTGTAGGGCAGGCATGCAACTTTTGAGAAGCTTTGGTTGATTTCAAAGACAGCTGGGTGGATAAAAGTGAAACTTTAGATTGTGAATCTTTTCAATTTCCAACCTCCGTATGATTTATATGTCAAAATAATCATATGTTAATCTACAATTCCTTTGTAATTGACACAGTATAACATGAAATTTATGATTCAATGTTGGGACATTTTGGATAAAGGGTTGGATCGATCGTTTCACTTCAGGAATCATTAGATTTGGTTTTGAGCAAACTGGGATGAGAATGGCAAGTTGCATGGGCAGGAATCTGATGTTAATAATGAGAGCTAATTGATTATTGGAGTCTCTATGATTGGTTAGGTTTGACAAGAACAGGCCAACTTACTTGGCTATGAAAAGATGTACGTAATGTAAAAGGGACAGGGCAACCCCATGATTTACTTTGGAAAATGCTTGCTTTTTACCTCTAATGATGGACACGTGTAGAATTTCTTTTGCATGATCAGAGAAGATAGGAGAAAGGCATAAGTGGAAAGTGAGTTGAAGATGCTTTTGTTTCGTGAAAAAAGATGAAATTTGGACCACGAAATGAGGAAAAAGAACTTGAAATGTACCTTCTTCTTTGACAAAGCCAAACAGGTAGGTCCTCTTATTTTTCAACTTTTCTTCTTCGTCTTTACACTAAACAACTGTACATAAATAGTAATTTCTAGCGAGACTTTGCGGCTTGCATGTACCAATCCTTGAAAAGAGGAAGAACAATCCAGGAAACCCTTTTGTTTTGAAGCAGAAAATTTTTGTTTGGGAACGTACGAGGGTCGGTGGGTAGCCTCCAAAGATGATAATCTACTCCATTAAGACTGTAGTAGGTTGAATTGTTGCAGAATGCTGACATATTTTCCTTGTCTGATCTCTGGGCACATACAAATAAAGTATCACTCAGTGTCATAGACAGATATAAAGCAGAAGCTATTTGCTTTACATATTCACAAAAAGATAAAAGATATATGGATGGGATAACGAAGAAAAACAAGACAGTGTCTTTGTTACAAGTTGCCGCCTGTTCATACAACTTCAAGTTCTTATTCAGCCAAGTCCTACACTCATTTGCCAACTTATGAATCAATTTTGAAGTGAGGTATTTATCTACTTTTAAACACTATCCATCACCTTATGTGTTCCCTGGTACTTGTTAATATCTAGGAAAACAAGTTCCGTAACTAGCTATCAGGAGCATTAATTTCTTGTTTTAATCTTCAATGTACATGCCATGTTGTCCCAAGTAGAAACTGTATCTGACCTCTAATAATGAACTATCATGCTCCTAAAGTACATGTGCACTTGAGGAAGCTTTTCTGAGAAATTGTAGGGGACCAATGATGGATATGGCAGATACCTCGTTAAGTGTGTCCGGCTTATATCATCTCTGAGGCCAAGAAAACTAGCCGGTGTTGCCATCAAAACTACACATTTAATACTTCTGCTTCAAACGATATGTTGGTTCTGATGAAACTGCGACTCTATGCATTATGTAAAAATGGAGTGTACGGTACCAGATGGGTTGGATGCCTGAAGCTCTAAATCAAGCTGTGATCAGAAACTCTGATCCGTTGGATTCTAAGAGCAAAAGGGTATGCAGATATATTACAATTAGGTCATAATTGCGTTTACAGGGATACTGTTAGATACACTGACAGGTGAAGAATGGCAAATTGATGAGCTCAATGAATGCTTGACAAATACCCACACACATACACATGTATATATACATATATAGTTTTTCTTTTATTTTTACTAAAATTTTGATCTTGAGTCACTAGGATTATAATCTTACCAAGTTCATAGACTTTATGGTACAAAAAACAGGAAGAAAAAGAAGAATATCAGCATCAGAACTGCATTGCTGCTTGTTAAGATGAGGGGAGGATCCTCTGTCCGATCGGAAAACATGTTTTTTATTTGGTTTACGTTTGGAACTGTTATGAATAAAAACTAACTAATTTTATCAGACCTATCCAAAGTAGCAAGCTTATCAATAATCTCTTTATCGACCTCAATTAATCTGGTGGCCTTTGATTATGGCACATTGGAAACAATGTTCATGCGACGGCTAGTACTTTTCCTCTTCCTCTTCGAGCTTGAGCTAGATTCCTCAAACTAGACCCTTTTGGATCCGCCTTATGTGGTGAGTGAAGAATCCTGCAATCTTGTTCTGGAGGTGCTTCGATGGGATGATAGCGACTTCTTCGATCACCTTCCGGTTTGTGTGTAAATCTATAGTCATGCAGGAGCAGTAGCGTTCTATTACTTAGCGTAATGATTTCTTCAGTTTCTTCACTACAAGACCAAACAACACAGTAAACAAAACAATAAAATGACCAATTACTCTGTTGGTGAAGTGAAGCATGCCATATCAAAGGGAAATTATTCAGCAGCAGACGGCCACCCGCGCAGGGCCTATCCTAATTTGGGTCTTAAGAAGAAAGTGCTCAACTTCTCAGCTACAGCTTTGAAGATAAAACAAAAATGTGAATCAGATCCAACAGTTGGGTTGAGTCGGGACTAAAGAAAACCAGCCTAAATAGGATCCTTTAGCTTTATGTCATAAGCCCAATGGTATGCTAACTAACTTCCTGGGTTGGGTTTATAGTTTTAAGCCCAATTACGTGTCATATTAAAATAAATATCCGTGACAGGAGTCATTTACACCGTGTCTTAAAAGTTCTAACATGCATAATCACGTGGAGTATAATAAAAGTGATCGAGGGTGAAAAGATTTGAATATAAAATCTGTTAAAGATTGAATAAAATTAAACATTTTAAAATATAATTAGAAGAGACTTTTTTAATTTATAAAAAAATTTAAAATTTAATTAAAAAGAAAATTATTAAATAAAAATTAAGAAGTTTTTTATTTATAAAATTTGATTAATTTATTAAAATCGGTCAATTAATTAATAAATTGATTAGTTTTAACGATAAGAATAATTAAAATAAATCGAATAAGAAAGTTAAAAATAGGAAAATTAGCTGATTCAATTGTAAAAAAGTTAAAATTAAAAGGTTAGTTATTTTAAAATTTTACTTATTGAATCGGTTAAAATTTTAATTATTATTATTAATAAAATAATTCATTTCAGCGATAACAAAGATTTAAGTTTGATTTAAATTTGATTAAATTTAAATTAATGATCAAGCTAAGTCAGGCTTTCGGTAATTTGAAATTCAACACATATCATTTTTCAGCATTGCTGTCGAGCCATACGTACGAGAGAAGCTCACATTGCAATCTGCAATCAATTCACAGGAAATATGTGGTAGTGGGAGTGGTTCACATGGCTGCCATTGCAAACGCAGGGTACAGAGCCATTGATGAGCAGCCGACTCTACCAGAGAAAAGGGGCTTGACCGCGTGTTCCTGTTGGGGGGTGTCACGGAGATTCAAATCTTCTGTTTCACTTGTTTTGTGCCTATGTATGTTAAACAACATCCAGTTTTGTAATAATTATTTGATTGCTGTCTATAATACGGAGAGATAGAATAGAACGAAAATTTAGAGACGGAATAAAACAAAAATTAGAGACAGTGAGGTGTTTAGTTGTAATTGACAAATAAAAAAAAGTTGTCTCTGTCTTGAGGACAGAAATGTGTTTAATTGCACTGGACAGAACATAAAAACAGTATCAATAACGAAAATACCCCTGCAGTATAATATGATTGGAAATATATAATTCATTGTTTATTTTATAATTGTATTAATATTTATTTAAAGTATATTTGTAATTTTTTAATTACGATGAAATAATTACAATATAATTAATTAAATTATTATTATTTTTAATTAATTACATTATATTTAATTAAAATATTATTAATTAAAATATAACTAATTAAA
>JANZXR010000171.1:39628816-39640715 GCA_027575705.1 Erythroxylum echinodendron
TATTATTATTATTATTATTATTATTATTATTATTATTATTATTATTATATACTTATTATTAATTTTATACTTATTAAATTTATTATTTTTATAAATTATATTTAATAATAATAATAATAATAATATTATTATTATTATTAAATTTATTATTCTTATTAATTTTTTCGTTATTATTACTTTTCTACCTATTATAATTAATTTTATTAGTTGTATTTTTTATAATTAATATTACTACTACTACTACTACTACTACTACTACTACTACTACTACTATTATTATTATTAATTTTATTATTCTTATTAATTTTACTATTCGTATTATTAATAATAATAATTGTTAATTTTATTTTTATTATTTTATTATTTTATCTATTCTTCTTCTTCTTCTTCTTCTTCTTGTTCTTCTTGTTCTTTCTTCTTCTTCTTCTTCTTCCCCATATTATGGTGTTCTTTAACTATTTCCCATAGTTAAGGAATAGCTAAAGACAAGGTATAGTGTTATTTAGCTATTTCCATAATTAGAGAATAACAAAATCTTATAATAGTTATTCTTTTTTTCTTTTTCTAACCAAACACAAGAATACATAAATGTTGGGAATACACGAAGAATAGAATTTCTATTCCATTGAACCAATCATACCATAAGAGAGCTAGAATCTATTTTAGGAGATAAGATAATATCAAGGGGAAAAAAAAGGTAACGACATGGCATAGGCAAGACTAGGGCAAGAAAGAAGGACCGTCAAGCAATTAAGAAGATATGGTTAGGGAGAATTAGTCGTGTACATTCTGGCTATCGGGATAGAACTATTTTTCACAGGATTAGAGAAAGTCATAAACAAGATAGGCATACGTAAGGTTTCACAGGATAAAAACATTGATTGCATTTAGTTAGATCTTGTTGAAAAAAGCTTACTGTTTGAATGATATAACTAAAATGCTTTATTAAGAGTTATATAAAGCATAAGTATGTATCGTCCATTAAGATCATTGCAAGGTCGACTTCAATTACAATTTAGTTGTCAACCTCAAGTCATTTCTTTAGGTTACCGTCAATGGCAAAGAGTCAAGCAACCTTTTTTATTGAAAAAAACTATGTAGTAGTTAGGGCGGCTATGTTTTATATATCTTACACAATTAATTATATTATCATTAATTATTAAATTTTTATTTTATAAAAAATGATACTTTTAATTAAATATAAAAGCTCACTAAGACTTGATTAGGGAGAGCGGTGACACTTGACAACCTGCTGAAATCAATATGCTGAAATGATAAGTACTTATTCTCAATAAGTAGTTATGTGATTGGGATTGTTGTCTTGGTAATTGATGAAACATCAAAAAAGATGTTTGGTTGTGCAGTTGCAGTTGCGACTGCTGAAAAGAGATAAAATGACTAAAAAATTTATTAATTTAATAAATTATTAATTATTATATAAATAATTAAAAAATATATTATTAGTTATATAAATTTAAAATTATAAATAATAAAATATTAAATTAAAATAAGAAAATATAAATAAATAAACTTGGTAAATCAAATTTTTCATAAAAATATATTATTAGTCATATTAATTAAGGGTAATAGAAAATAATATTTGTAGTGAAAGTTATTAATGGAAAATAAAAAGCAGTTTTTTATAGTAACTCTCTTTTTGCTTATTGATTTCTACAATAACACTGCACTTTTTTTTAACCTCTAATTTTTTTATCAATCAAAATATATAATTACATTTGAAAATTGTGATAAATAAATAGTTATCTACAACGAAACGCATATCTAAACGCAGCCAGCGAATTCCGTTTTACTTCTTAAGTTCAGCTGTAAACTCGTCATTCAGCTTTATAAATTTGCAACTATCTTCTTGTCTTCGCTGCAACAAGACTATCATCTTCTCTAAATCTTCTGAACCATGTGCAACTCAGAGATTTACTTAGATTTCTCTCCTTATTTTCAATTATACAAAGATGGTCGTATCAACAGATCACCAGAACAAGTAGTGCCTCCTTCTTTAGACCCTAAGGAGGTCGTCAGATCAAAAGATGTTGTCTACTCACCAGAAGCAAATCTATCTTCAAGACTTTACCTCCCAAAACACGCGCTTCCTGGCCATAAAATTCCTCTCCTAGTTTCCTTTCATGGTGGTGGCTTTTGCGTTGGAAGTCCCTTCAGTCCTATCCAACACAAGTACCAGAACACCGTGGCTAAGGCAGCTAATGTCGTCATCGTCAACGTCCAGTATAGATTAGCTCCGGAACATCGGCTTCCTGCGGCTTACGATGATTGCTGGACTGCCCTCAAATGGGTTGCTTCTCATGCTGATGGAAATGGTCCGGAGGAATGGCTTAACTCTTATGCTGATTTCGACAAGGTGTTTTTCGCCGGAGAAAGTGCCGGTGGTAACATAGCATACAACATGGGCAGGCGATATAGTCAGGAAAAACTTGTTGGTATCAACCTGAAAGGGATTGCTCTCGTACATGCATATTTCTGGGGCAAAGATCCTATTGGCAAAGGGCCTTGTAAGGATACGAAAACAAAGGAAAAGCAGGATAAGCTATGGCCTTTCTTGTTTCCGACAACAAGTGGTTTAGATGACCCTTTCATCAATCCTGTGGCTGATCCAAACTTGTCTAGTCTTGGTTGTTCCAGGGTGCTTATTTTTGTTGCAGAAGAAGACGAGTACCTGGTGACAGAGAGAGGACGGTTGTACTATGAGGAGTTGAGGAAGAGTGGTTGGGGAGGAACTGTGGAGATTATGGAGTCTCAAGGTGAAGGTCACTGTTTCCATTTGGAGGATTACGATTCTGAGAACTCAAAAGCCATGCTTGAAAAGCTTGTTTCGTTCTTGAATCACCAAGATAGCCCCTGAATCACAGCTTATTCTTCTTCCCGTTTCTTTTTTTTATCTCGCTTTTCTGTACGGTCCTTAAATGTTTATGCTAACTTATCTTTTGTTGCGGAAACGGAGGAATAAATTTTTAGTAGAGTATTATAATAAATTTAGTGGTAATTAATATTAGATCGTAATATAATTAGTTAAAAATTATATAAAATTAAAATATTTAAAATATAAAAAAGATTGTATTTATTTATTAAATAATTTAAAATTTAATTAAAAAATGTTAAGTTATGATTATTTTTTGTTTAAAAAAATTTATTAATTTATAAAAATTAATCAATTAATTAATAAATTAATTATTTTTAACAAAATGATATTATTTTCTAAAAAAATACATAATTTTGTTTGTAACTACCAAGTATGGCTCATACAGGGATGGCAATTTAGACCTGCCTCGTCCGCCCACCTTGAAATCAATTTGAGAAATCCAGTTTTACAGCATTGCTCTTCATTAGAGTTTGACGTTTCGGCAGGACTTAGGAGCCGGGTTTGAATTTCAAATGCTCAGTCATTGTCCAGTTCGAATCAGTCTAAACTCGAACTCATTGTCATTCAAACTCTTCGTGCTAACAAAACTACAATAATATTACCAACTCCAGCCAGTTGTTTTGTCTTCTGCTCATGTTTGCATCGGAAATGAGGCCAAATGCATATTTTTGAACCTTAATTCTAAAATATTTAAATTAAAATATAATATTTTTAAAACGTTTTAAAATTTTTAAATAAACATATAATTGTTTTTGTGAGTTAAATATCATGTCAATATTTATAGTTAAATGTGATGTCAATTTCCGATAACTGACAGACATAAGTCGTAATATGCCGTTTGAACCATTTGTTTGAATTGGCAACTCCGACTTGCAGCTGTGCTTGCAATTCAACGCTAATTAAATGCGACTTTAAATGAGTTCGATCAGCAAAAGTGAAGTACTGAGTCAATGCTTTGGTAGCTACCCACCTACCCCCTCAGTCCTTGAAGAATATGTAGCTACGTAGTTGGTATCATTCAAGTAGACATGCTACTTTTTCATTCATCAGCTCCTTTGTGTATAACCACACGAATACTAGTGGATAGCCGATCATCTTCTCCACAGCTTCTGAAAAATGTCCGACTCTGAAATTTACTTGGATTTCTCGCCCGCTTTCCAGATATACAAAGATGGTAGTATAAAAAGAAAGGCAACCCAGAGAGTGCCTCCTTCCCTAGATGCTGAGGATAATGTTTGGTCGAAAGATGTTGTCTATTCACCAGAGCTGAATCTGTCTTCAAGACTTTACCTCCCAAAGCACACCGTTACGAATCCTGACCACAAACTCAATGTCTTAGTTTACTTTCATGGCGGTGCCTTTTGCGCAGGAAGCCCCTTTTCTCCTTTCTACCACAACTACCTGAGCACCTTGGTTCAAGCAGCTAACGTACTTTTGGTCTCTGCCGAGTATAGGTTAGCCCCAGAACAGCGTCTTCCTGCGGCTTACAACGATTGTTGGACTGCTATCAATTGGGTTGCTTCTCATGCTAATGGAAATGGCCCTGAGGAGTGGCTCAACTCTTATGCTGATTTCGCCAAGGTGTTCTTCGCCGGAGATAGCGCCGGCGGTAACATAGCATACAACATGGGCATGAGGTATAGTCATGAAAAACTGGTTGGTATTAACCTGAAAGGGATTGCTCTTATTCATACATATTTCTGGGGCAAAGATCCAATTGGTAGCGAGTCTTGCAAGGATATGAAGATGAAGGAAAGAATGGATAACTTGTGGCCTTTCTTGTTTCCAGCAAGAAGTGGGTTAGATGACCCTTTCATTAATCCTACAGCTGATCCAAATTTGGCTACTCTGAATTGCTCCAGGGTGCTTATTTTTGTTGCCGAAAAGGATAGGTACATGTTAACAGACAGGGGATGGTTGTATTATGAGGCGTTAAGGAAGAGTGGCTGGGGAGGAAATGTAGAGATTATGGAGTCTAAAGGTGAAGATCATTGTTTCCATTTGTTCAGATTTGGTTCTGAGAAATCGAAGGCAATGCTTGAAAAGCTTGTTTCTTTCCTGAATGATCAACAGGAGAATGGGGATTATAGAGTTTGAAACAGAAGGATCATTGCTTGTTTCTTTCCTGAATCAAGACAACTCTTCGATGTTTCTGTCCTTCACTGTTATGTTCTTGCTTATGTTTTCAACTTAATAAGTTGATCCGACTTAATTCTGCCACTGTACCTCAATTTTCCTTTGTCATAAGTGAAAACGTTTGATTCGTAACAACTTCACTTCAATACGTTGGAAAGACTGGGGACTTGAAGTGGGTGTTTCATCAGTCACAATAAAGGAATAGAACAGAGAAAGATGATATCAGGGATTCAAGACTTTAGTAGGTACCTACCTTTCAGTCATTGTTAATAATGAACATGCAGCAATAGAATTCAAGTGAATTGTAAACATTTTATTTCGTGCTTAAATAGAGACCCAAGAGTCATAAACAGATAGATACCATTTTCCAAGTTACAAGCTTTATTTCTTCCACCTTCACACTATCTTCAATCCAGACACACTCATTCAAGACGACTTAGGGTGGACACTCATGAAAGAAGCAATTTTCTGTAACATAGCAACAGAGTTCTCACATGAAAGTTTATTCAAATGGAACACATGCTCCTCTTCTTCAGCTTCCATAATCTCAACCTCACCACTCCAACCACTCTTCTTAAGGTTCTCATAGTAATACCATCCCCTATATTTCAACATATCCTTTTGCGCAACAGTTACAAGAACCTTGGAACACCCCAGTTTAGCTAAGTTTGGATCAGCTGCAGGATTGATAAGAAGGTCATCACAGCCACTGGTGGTGGGATGTGCAAGTCGCCAAAAACGACCCACTTTTTCCCTGAAAGCTGTAATCTTGACCTCATCACCAATTGGTTCTTCGCCCATGAAATATGGATGAACCAATATAATCCCCAACAAATCAAAACCAACTAGTTTCTCCTCACCGTATCTCATGGCCATTTGATGAGCTATGGTTGCACCAGCACTATCTCCAGCAAAGAAAACTTTCCCAAGGTCAACATAAGAGTTGAGCCATTCTTCAGGACCATTTCCATAAACGTGAGAAGCAACCCACTTGAGAGCAGTCCAACAATCATCGAACGCAATAGGGAGAGCGTGCTCAGGAGCTCTCCTGTAATCAACAGACACCACGATCACATCAACCTTTGAGACGAAAGAGTTAAGGTAATTATGGTAAGTGGGAGAGAAGGCTGTCTCTATCAGGAAGCCTCCACCGTGAAAGTAGACGAGGAGAGGAAGCTTTTGGTTAGTACCAGCGATGAGTTTTGGAAGGTAAAGTCTGGACGAAAGATTTGCTTCCGGTGAGTAGACAACGTCTTTTGAGAGAACGTCGGATTCAGAATCAAGTGAAGGTGGGACAATAGCTGTTCCCTTCAGTCTCTCTATACGACCATCCTTGTATATGCGAACCAAAGGGAAGTAGTCTTCTGCAACTTCACTGTCGACGGAAGCCATGAACGAGGAAAACCAAGGGCCAAGAAGGAACGAGGACAGACTGCAATTATTTCTATCGTTAAGGCCATAAATTGATGTGATTGACGAGGTCTACAGTGTTCGTAATCAAATGTCTATGGTTGGAAAAAAAATCTTATCCAATGTTTAATGATATCCTTAGATTTTGTAAAACTAAACTTATAATTATTAATAAAGTTGATAATCGCAGTTTTAAATTTTTAATTGCATGATACGGGATTAATGATTAAATAATTAAATACTAATATTAAAATAATAATCATGTATTTTTGTAATTATTAAAAAATTCAACTAATTTTTTCGTATAAATTTTAAATCGATTAATTTTTGTATTTTAAATTTCAATTTTTTTTGTTCAATTTATTTTAATAACTTTTGTTATTAAAAACTTATCAATTTATTAATTAATTAGTCAATTAATAAATTTTTATAAATTAAAATTAATTAATTATTTTTTATTTAATAATATCTTTTTAATTAAATTTTAAATTTTTAGATGAGTAAGAACAATCTCTTTTAATTATATTTTAAATTCTTTAATATTATTTAACCTCTTATTAATTTTGTAATAATAAATATTTTAAACTTTAAACTTGTATTATAATTAAAATTGACTGAACTTTTAAATTCAATTCCTTTCTTTTTTTCTTATTCCCTCAATCATGCAATCGGTGCATTTGGTGAACAGTAGAGTAGCGATTTTTCTTGCGTGTGGTACGGGATTGGAGTCAATTTTTTAATTACAATGGAACATATATTTTATAATCGAAAGATTGAAGTAATCTGGAATGTTTTACAGTAAGCCAATTCAACATATATTTAACGATGATATAAGTTATATGTTAAATTGTCAACAATTGTGACATGCATATTACACATTAAAAAATTATAGATTTGTGGTCCTTTTAGTTTTTGATCATCCAAATATTGCCTGTTTTATCTTTAAGGCAAAATTCTTTCTCCCATTTGTATTATTTCCTATAAATAGTAAAATATTAATTAGTATTGTCCAAGAAAGTAAGCATAATTAGCCGAACCTCGTAAAATTTTGATGTCCTTTATTTGTTTATTTAATATCTATTATCAGTTATAGTTATAGTGAATTATTATGCTATTAATTACATGTTTAAGAAAATTTTGTCTAGGAGGTTGAGTTTTAAATGGAATCGTTTGTGACCCTTCCTTTCTTTGAAATTTACCTTGTGTGATTTTTCAGTACAATCGTTCACATTCTATTTACCTAGGCAATAGTGCTCCAGGTATATTTGTTATTATTGGTAGAAATTAACCTGATTTTCGCAGCAATTGGTATTAGAGCCAAGGTTTTTTCTTGGTATGCTCTTTGGTTGCAACATGGTCTAATCTTCCATATCAGAAAAGATTTTTCCTTAGGCTACTGACATCCCACACTGACCATTATGAAACAGTAATTGTAGCAGAGATGACATAAATCAGAGATACAACTGCACCAACCATGTCGACAGCTTCTACCTTGCCTATTCTAGCAAGGATGTTATGACAAATGCAAGATTGAGGTGGCAAAGTCAGATTCAAGACACTCTTTTTTAGCAAGGTCTTGACATTGCCAATGAAGAAAAGAAACCAGATGATGTTGAGGAGAAAGATTGGAAGACTATAAATCGTTTGGCAGATGGTACAATTCGATCCTGTCTTTCTAGAGAGCAAAAATATGTTTTCTGGAAAGAAACTTCTGCATCTAAATTGTGGAACAAATTGAAAGAGAAATTCTTGAAGAAAAGCAGTCAGAATAAGCTCCATATGAAGAAGAGACTATTTCGTTTCTCTTATGTTCCGTGCACCACTATAAATGATCACATCACCGGTTTTAATCAGTTAGTTACTAATTTAATGGATTTGGATGTGACATTTGAAGATGAAGATCTTGTTTTGATGTTGTTGGGATCCCTTCTTGAGGAGTTTGAGTTTCTTAAAACTACTCTACTTCATAGGAAGGTTGTTGTGTCTCTTAGTGAAGTTACAGCTGCTTTGTATAGTCATGAATTGAGAAGAAAGACAAAGGAAGAACATGCAAGTGGAGCAACGGAAGCTTTGGTAGTCAGAGGCCGTTCGTAGAGCCAGACTAAAGGAAAGAAAGGGATATCGAAATCGAGACTCAAATTACGCAAAGATGAATGTGCCTTTTGTCGGGAACAAGGCACTGGAAAAAGGATTGTCTAAACTTGAAGAATAAAAGCAAAAATGATAAGGAAAAGGCTATTGCAAATTCGATTGTTGCTGAATGTGAAGATGTAGACTCAGATTTTTCATTGGTTGTTACATCCTCAATAAGCCCTTCTAGTCCATGGCTACTCAATTCAGGTTGTAGCCATCACATGTATCCCAATCGAGATTGGTCCTCTGATTTTAGAGAGCTAAAAGGCAGAGTTGTTTACACAACAAATGACAATCCATGCACCACCAAATGAGATTGGATCAATTTGCTTGAAGAATCATGACGGAATAACTAGGACTCTACCAGATGTCAGATACGTGCCAAGTTTGACGAAGAATCTCATTTTCATGGGAGTCCTAGAATCAAAGGACTACACTGTAAATGCAGCAAATGGAGTAATGAAAGTCATCTGTGGTGCACTTATGGTAATGAAAGGAATTCGAAGAAAGAATAACTTGTATTATTACCAAGGTAATCCAGTTATTGGAACAACAACAGTAGCTTCTAATGAAGATCAAGAGCTAGAAGCAGTTAGGTTGTGATATATGTGCTTAGGACATGCAGGTGAAAAATCCTTGAAGATATTAGTTAATCAAGGATTGTTGATAGGAGTTTGGTCCTGTAAATTAGACTTCTGTGAACATTATGTCAAAAGGAAGTAGACAAGAGTGAAATTCAGCACTGCAATCCATTATACGAAAGATATTTTGGATTATATTCACTCTGATGTATGGGGATCTTCCAAAACAGCTTCTTTGGGACGAAAACACTATTATATGACTTTTATTGATGAATTTTCCCAATAGTATGAGTATATAGTATAAAGACTAAGGATGAAGTACTGGGAGATTTCCTTAAATGGAAGAAGATAGTAGAAACTCAAACATGCAAAAGGATCAAGCGTCTCCGTATAGATAATGGTGGGGAGTATGGAAGTAATTCATTTTTAAGAGTCTGCAAAGATGAAGGTATTGTCAAACACTTCACAATTAGGGATACACCACAACAAAATGAGGTAGCAAAATTTATGAATTGGATGTTGCTAGAGAAAGTTTGGTGTATGCTATCTAATGTTGGGTTGGGCAGAGAATTTTGGGCTGAGGCTGTTACATATGCTTACCATCTCATCAATCTCCTTCCATCAACTACTATTGGTGGTAAAACACCTTTAGAAAAATAGTTTGGAAAACCTGCTACAAATTATAATTCCTTACATGTATTTGGTTCTATTGCATACTATCATGTTAAGGAGTCAAAGTTAGATCCACGTGCAAAGAAAGCAATTTTTGTAGGGATCACCTCTAGTGTGAAAGGATATCATATTTGGTGCCCAAAGTCAAAGAAAATAATTTTCAGCAGAGATGTGACCTTTGACGAATTTACCTTGTTAAGAAAGGTGACAACTAAAAAAGTTAAGTAGACAGATGGTACTCCAAAATAGGTGGAGTTTGAAGGAAGAATTGTTACCCCAGTAGCTGATAGATCAAATGCAAAAATTCTTGTAGTAGAAGAGGAGCCAGATGAAGAGGTTTCAACCTAAGAACCTCCACAACAACAATTACCAATTACATTGAGAAAGCCAAAAAAGAACATTCAAGTACATACTCGTTATGTTAATATGGTGGCTTATACATCTCCAATTGAAATTGATGACATTCCTACTACTTATAAGGAAGCAGTTCGAAGTTCAGAAGAAGATAAGTGGAGGATAGCCATGAATGAAGAAATAAATTCCCTTAATAAGAATCAGACATGGAACCTAGCCAGTCTTCCAAAGGTAAAGAAGACAATTAGATGCAAATGGGTGTATGCAAAGAAAGATGGATTTTCTAATAAGGATAATGTTCACGACAAAGTAAGGTTGGTGGCCAGGCTATGCTCAGATAGAGGGAATTGATCATAATGAAGTTTTTTCTCCAGTTGTAAAACATTTCTCTATTCAAATTTTGTTGGTTTTGGTAGCACAGTTTGATATGGAACTAGTTTAATTAGGTGTAAAATTGCGTTTTTATATGGAGGCTTAGAGGAGAAAATGTATATGACTCAACCAGAAGATTTTAAAGTTGTTGGAAAAGAGAATATTGTGTACAAGCTTGAAAAATCGTTGTACAGATTGAAGCAATCTCTAAGGCAGTGGTACAAGTGATTTGACAAGTTTATGATGGGGAAAAAGTATACAAGAAGTAAATGCGATCACTGTGTGTATTTGCGTAAGCTACAAGATGGAAGTAGCACCCATTCCCGTAAGATTAGAACCCGACATCGATGGGTGATGTCCGAGCTCATGCCCCGCGAGGGTGGTGTGCTAGAGCACTCATTCACTCAGAAATCAGTATAAAATTTTTTTCTTTTATTTTAAACCACAAACATAAAGTGCAGAAATTCCTAACCAAATCGGCCCACTTTGTTTTATAACCATTTTCTATCAACACAATACAATAGTCAGAAATTTCAATAGCCATTTGGGCTCTTTTTACAAATATAAAACCACTTTAGTTGTTTCGGAATACACATTTATACAAAAAATACAGAAGAAACAATTTAATACAAATTAAGGACATGCAATGCAGACGCGAACTGATCCCGACCTCTATCCTTCACTTATATGCTGTAGGTACACCCCTATTGGCCTAACGGGGTATTCTTCTGATCCTGAAAATAATAGCAAATTTTGGGTGAGTTTTACGAACTCAATGAGTGACCATTATCGATGGTTCACCCAGTCACATAACACATAACACATAATCACATTCACAACATTTCACATTTCACATTCAATACAATTTAATCATTCATATCATGCATATGCCACGCACATGAGACTCACTTTCCATTTATTATTTTGTTGTGACCGAGTGCCTAAACTGTCCCTTATCCGCTTGGGGAATACAGGGTTCATTAATAACTGTCCCTTATTCGCTTGGGGGATACAGGGCTCATTATATATAGTGAGCCTTAGGCTCTTAATCACTTTTAAGCTCGAGGCTTATTTTCACTTTTCACTTTCTGAGCTTTAAGCTCTTCCCACTTTCGGTGGCTACTACGGTCACAACTTCCATTATATTTCATGCATTCATGAGATGGAATGCATCACTCACATTTGCATAATCTCATTCAATCACTTTCTCATATCATCGAACCTTAGTCCGGCATTCAATATCAAGTCGAAAATTCGCACTTTCATTCATGTGCAAATGCACTTTCAGAACACATTTCACAATCACATTAGGTACATTTAGTTCATCTCATTCCCATTCAAGTAGCAC
>JANZXR010000171.1:39641499-39660657 GCA_027575705.1 Erythroxylum echinodendron
GAAGGTGGAACAGTAGCTGTTCCCATCAGTCTCTCTATACGACCATCCTTGTATATGCGAACGAAAGGGAAGTAGTCGTCTGCAACTTCATTGTCGATGGAAGCCATGAATGAGGAAAACCAAGGACCAAGAAGGAAGGAGGATAGCCTGCAATTTCCATCGTTAGGGCTATAAATTGATGTGTTTGACGAGTTCTACAATGTCTGTAATCAAACTTTTATTGAGGAAAAAAAATCTTATACAATGTTTAGACTCTAATGATATCCTTAGATTTTGTAATACTGAAATAATAATTATCAATAAAGTTTGATAATTATTATTTCAGTATTACAAAGTTTAGACTTTAATGATATCCTTAGATTTTGTACTACTGAAATAAGAATTATCAATAAAGTTGATAATAGCAGTTTTAATTGCATGATACGGAGTTAATGTCTAGATAATTAAATGATAATATTAGAATAATGAGTTAATGACCACGTAGTTTGATGCTTTGGGGTCATCGCCAATCACGCCTAAAACCAAACGTTCATTCACTTTCTATGGCTTTGTCACGTACTTGGTGTTGGCTTGTTTCCTTGCCGATTCTCTCCTGCAAATGCCAGATTAATCGGCAATCAAACAATTAATTGTGAAAAAGTTCTTGATATGTAACCATCTTCCTTAATTTTACGCTAGATAATTGTCACCATCTTCTAGAAGATAAAATCAATTGTTAAAAAATTAAACCGGTTTAATCGGTTTAACCCTAAAAATCTTAAACCTGTTAAACTTTTTAATTCGGTTTGTAACTTTTCAGTTCGATTTATTTTAATAACTCTTGTTATTAAAAATCGATTAATTTGTTAATTAATCGGTCAATTTTAGTAAATTAATAAACTTTCATAAATTAAAATTAATTATTTAATAAAATTTTTTAATTAAACTTTAAATTTTTAAGAGCAATCTTTTTTAATCATATTTCAAAATTTTTAATTTTATTTAATCTTTAGCTAGTTTTATTACGGTCTAATACTGATTGAATCTTTTAAATCTTAAACCATTTATTTTACAACGAGATAAAACTAAGCTTAAAAATAAGTTTGATTGGATGTGAACTAGATGGAGTCTTTGAAAATAGTTGAAAGAAAAAGAAATGAGATTAAGATGGGACTATGACAAAGGAACAATTGTTGCTAGGGAGGAGTGGTAGACTTTGAAGATTAAGGTTAACCTATTTTAAGTTATTTTCCTTTACTTTAATACTAAATAAACAGTTAAATATAAGTTAATTATTTTTTGGTAGGAGAACAATAATTTTAAAACATTTAAAGAAGAAGGGCTTGAACCTGAGTTTAAATGTAAGTTAAATCAACTTTTTGGATGTTTGGCCCGATGAGAGATTATATTTTGTCCTGTGGTTGACCCTCCACAAGAACAACGAGAAGTTGAGGAAGTATAAATTCCTTCTCCACCTGATAGCTAAAATACTCATAATCAATTGTCAAGTTATCATGATCATGAGAATATAGATGAGACTAGTAGTCTAAACAATTATCAAGTGACTAGTGACTGGGAATAGGTGTGGAGAGAAACCACTCCAACCCTTACATCTACTCCTGTTGTTACCCCTCAAGCTCCACATGATAAGGAAGTGAGAGAAGAAGATGCAAAAGTGTTTTGGAGAATGACAGTTCACAAAGCAACAAGAGTGCAAGAACTGGTTTCACTAAAAGGGTAGGAAAATGTGCAGTATGTATGAGAGGCTTGACAACATGATGCAATTGATTCAAGAGAGACAGAGTGCAACAATGGAGATGAATACTTCTATTACGAAAATTTTGAACACGATGAATATTGATGCATAACAAAGTACTGGTGCAGGTGCATCAGATCATAATGCTACAAATGCTTTGAAAAAACCATGTATTTTGTCTGGTTTAGAGACTAGTACTCTTGAATTTTACTTTGCTTGCTTGTTGATTAAAGATCCGCAAAGAAGGGCCCTTTTTCGGTTTATCAGATGATACAAAGAGAGTTGAATATATAAAGTTTATGTATGAGTATGACAAACTTAAAAAACATTAAACATAGTTTCTATCTATGCATTACTATGTTTAGTTTATTGTTTTCATTATTTGGGCAAATCCCATAAAAACAGCACTGTGTTATACTTAATCATTCAAAAAATCCCCTGTGATATTAATTGAATCACAATAACACTTGTGATATTTGATTTACTTCACTTTGGCCCTTTTGACCCAGTTAGGGCACATTTATCCCTCAACCCACCTTTTCCCATTTTCCATCACATTTTTCATATAAATGAAGGAATACAAAAATAATACAGATATGGTATTATACGATATAAATGCCAGAACTGGGGCCTACCATCTTAATAAAAAAGAAAAGAAAACCCCTTTTAACACGATTCGAAGATAGAGAAATAAAAAACACACAGATATCCATCTCCTTTTCTCCTTGCAATCTATCCTCAATCAACAATTCTTCAACATAAATCCTAATATAACTATAAAGAGGTTATGTAATTGTGCATAATTTTTGTGTTTCTAAGTGGCATAAAACATCCACTATCAGCTGAAAATCTAGAAATTCTCAAATTCCCAATTCAAACTAAAAGCCCTAACTTCGAAATTAGCTACTGAAAAATCGAAGAATGCCAAACTCGATGAGAGGAAGTGGATCGTATTCATCATCATCGACACAATTTTCAACTGAAAGAAGCCAAAGGTTCGCAAGAAATTATGACATGGAGTTGAGGCAAGTGCGTTGTGATTGTGGAAAATCTACTACTATCTTGACGTTTTGGACTCAAGAGAATCCAGGTAGAAGATTTTGGCGATGCCCGAACTATCAGAAGCTTGAATGATTGTAAGTATTTTGATTGGGATGATGGAGAAATGAATGATAGAGCTAAGTTCCAAATTTTGTCTTTAAGAAATCAATGTGTTGAATTGAGGAATGAGAATAAAGAGTTGAGGAATAGTAGGTTCATAGAAATTGGTGGGGTGGAAATTATTGAAATGAATAAGTTGAATGACTTGAAGACTGAAATTCAATATCAGCAAGTTGAAATTGAGTGCGGGGTTCTAAAAGTGCCAACGGCGGAATGTGAAGCAAAAAAGCTAGTGAAGGTAGTGAAATTTTATGGGATTGTATCTTTGATATGTATTGGAATTGTCATGATAGTTATCTTCAAATGATAGTTATTGAACATGCAAAAAAATTGGGTATGCCCAATTCTACTATGTAACCCTACTTTAAATCCAGTAAAATGAAGTATTGTTTACAAAATGCTTATTGTATTGAATGTTCAAGTGCTTGTATATGCGAACCAAAGGGAAGTAGTCTTCTGCAACTTCACTGTCGACGAAAGCCATGAACGACGAAAACCAAAGGCCAAGAAGGAACGAGGATAGACTGCAATTATTTCTATCGTTAAGGCTATAAATTGATGTGATTGATGAGGTCTACAGTGTTTGTAATCAGATTTTTATGGTGGAAAAAAAAACTTATCCAATGTTTAATGATAATACTAAACTTATAATTATTAATAAAGTTGATAATCGCAGTTCTAAATTTTTAATTGCATGATACGGAATTAATGATTAGATAATTAAATACTAATATTAGAATAATAATAATGAATTCTTGTAATTATTAAAAAATTTAACTACTTCAATCGTACAAATTTTAAACCGGTTAATTTTTTATTTTAGATTTTAATTTTTTGGTTTAATTTATTTTAAAAACTTTTGTCGTTAAAAACTGATCAATTTATTAATTAATTAATCAATTAATTAATTTTTATAAATTTAATTTAATTATTTTAATTTAATAATATCTTTTTAATTAAATTTAAAATTTTCAAATGAGTAAAAACAATTTCTTTTAATTTTTAAAATTATATTTTAAATTCTTTAATATTATTTAATTTTTTACCAATTTTTTAATAATAAATATTTTAAACTTTAAACTTATTTTATTATAATTAAATTTGACTGACCTTTTAAATTCAATTTCCTTTCTTTTTTTCTTATTCCGTCAATCATGCAACCGATGCCTTTCTTTGGTAAACAGTGGAGTAGCGACGTTTCTTCTGTGTGGCAAGGGATTGGCGTCATTTTTCAATTACAATAGAACATATATTTTATAATTGAAAGATTGAAGTAATCAAAAATGTTTTATAGTAAGCCAATTCAACATATATTAGCTCATCCCATAATTGTATATCACACATTAAAAAATTATAGATTTGTGAGAGGTTCCTCCTTTTAGTTTTTGATCATCCAAAAATTGTCTATCTTTCCTTAAGGCAAAATTCTTTCTCTCCTCTTTTGTAATATTTCACTTGTATTATTTCTTGTAAATAGTGAAATATCAATTTAGTAGTGTCCAAGAAAGTAGCATAATTGGCCGAACCTCTTCAAATTATGGTGTCCTTTATTTGTCTATTTAATAGCTATTGTCGGGTATAGTTGTAATGAATTATTGTGATATTAAATTACATGTTTAGGAAAATTCTGTTTAGTGTGATTTTTCTGGGAATTTACTTAGTGTGATTTTTCAGTACAATCGTTCGCACTCTATTTACCTAGGCAATAGTGCTCTAGGTGAATTTGTTATTATTGGTAAAAATTAACTCGATTTTTGCAACAATTGGTATTAGAGCCAAGGTTTTTTCTTAGTATGCTCTGTGATTGCAGCATGGTCTGATCTTTCACATCAAAAAAGATTTTTCTTTGGGCTATTGGCATCCCACATTGATAGCTATTGAATATTAATTGTAGCAGAGATGACAGAAATTAGAGATATGACCACACCCACCACGTTGACAGTTTCTACCTCATCTATTCTAGCAAGGATGCTGTGACGAATGCAAGATTTGCGGTGGAAATTTTTTATGGTACAGTTCATTTCGACATGTGGCAAAGTTAGATTCAAGATGCCCTTTTTCAGCAAGGTCTTGACATTGCTAATGAAGAAAAGAAACCAGATGATGATGAGGAGAAAGATTGGAAGACTATAGATCGTTTGACATATGATACAATTCGATTGTGTCTTTCCAGAGAGCAAAAATATGCTTTCTCGAAAGAAACTTCTTCATAAATTGTGGAACGCATTAAAAGAGAAATTCCTGAAGAAAAGTAATCAGAATAAGCTTCATATGAAGAAGAGACTATTTCGTTTCTCTTATGTTCCGTGTACCACTATAAATGATCACATCACCAACTTTAATCAGTTAGTTACTAATTTAATGAATTTGGATGTGACATTTGAAGATGAAGATCTGGCTTTGATGTTGTTGGGATCCTTTCTTTAGGAGTTTGAGTTTCTTGAAACTACTCTACTTTATGGGAAGGTTGCTGTGTCTTTTAATGAAGTTACAGCCACTCTGTATAGTCATGAATTGAGAAGGAAGACAAAGGAAGAACATACAAATGGAGCAGCGGAAGTTTTGGTGGTCAGAGGCCATTCGTAGATCCATACTAAAGGAAAGAAAGGGATATCGAAATCGAGGCTCAAATTGCGCAAAGATGAATATGCCTTTTGTCGGTAAAAAGACACTGGAAAAAGGATTGTCCAAAGCTGAAGAATAAAAACAAACCTGATAAGGGAAATGCTATTGCAAATTCAATTGTTGCTGAATGTGAAGATGTAGACTCAAATCTTTCATTGGTTATTACATCCTCAATAAGCCCTTCTAGTCCATGGCTACTAGATTCAAGTTGTAGCCATCATATGGTCCAATCAAGATTGATTCTCTTATTTTAGAGAGTTAAAAGGTGGAGTTGTCTACACAACAAATGATAATCGATGCACCACAAATGAGATTGGTTCAATTTGCTTCAGGAATCACGACGGAACAACCAAGACTCTAACAAATGTCACATACGTGCCAAGTTTGACGAAGAATCTCATTTCTATGGGAATCTTAGAATCAAAGGACTACACTATACATGAAGCAAATGGAGTAATGAAAGTCATCTCTGGTGCACTTGTGGTAATGAAAGGAATTCGAAGAAATAATAACCTGTATTATTACCAAGGTAATGCAATTATTGGAACAACAGCAGTAGCTTCTAATGAAGATCAAGAGCTAGAAGTAACTAGGTTGTGACATATGTACTTAGGACATGCAGGTGAAAACTCTTTAAAGATATTAGTAAATCAATGATTGTTGAAAGGAGTTCGGGCCTGTAAATTAGACTTTTGTGAACATTGTGACAAAGGGAAGCAGACAATAGTGAAATTCATGACTGCAATCTATGATATGAAGGGCATTTTGGATTATATTTACTCTGATGTGTGGGGACCTTCCAAAACAGCTTCTTTGGGAGGAAAACACTATTATCTGACCTTTGTTGATGCTTTTTCCTGAATAATATAGGTGTATACTATGAAGACTAATAATGAAGTGCTGGGAGTTTTCCTCAAATGGAAGAAGATGGTGGAAACTCAAACAGGTAGAAGGATCAAGCGTCTCCATACAGATAATGGTGGGGAGTATAGAAGTGATCCATTTTTAAAAGTCTACGAAGATGAAGGTATTGTCAAAGACTTCACAATCAGGGATACACCACAACAAAATGAGGTGGTAGAAAGTATGAATCCAACGTTGCTGGAGAAAGTTCGGTGTATGATGACTAATGCTGGGTTGGGCAAAAAATTTTAGGCTGAGGGTGTTACAAATGCTTGTCATCTCATCAATCGCCTTCCATCAACTACTATTGGTGGTAAAACACCTTTAGAAAAATGGTTTGGAAAACCTATTACAGATTATGATTCCTTACCTGTGTTTGCTTTCATTACATACTATCATGTTAAGGAGTCAAATCTACATGCAAAGAAAGCAATTTTCATAGGGATCACCTCTAATGTGAAAGGATATCATCTTTGGTGCCCAAAGTCAAAGAAAATAATTTTTAGTAGAGATGTTACCTTTGACGAATCTACCATGTTAAGAAAGGTGACAACTGAAAATGTTAAACAGACAGATAGTACACCAAAATATATGGAGTTTGAAGGAAGAATTGTTACCCCAGTAACTGATGAAGCAAATGCAAAAATTCCTGTGGTAAAAGAGGAGCCAAATGAAGAGATTCCAACCCAAGAACCTCCATATCAACAATTACCAATTGCATTGAAAAAGTCAAAAAGGAACATTCAAGTACCTGCTCATTATGTTAACATGGTGGCTTATACATCTCCAATTGAAATTGATGACATTCCTACCACTTATAAGGAAGCAGTCCAAAGTTCAGAAGAAGATAAGTGGAGGATAGCCATGAATGAAGAAATACATTCCCTTCATAAGAATTAGATGTGGAAGCTAGCTAGTCTTTCAAAAGGAAAGAAGACAATTGGATGCAAATGGGTATATGTAATGAAAGATGGATTTCCTGACAAGGATAATCTTCACTACAAAGCAAGGCTGGTGGCTAAAGGTTATGCTCAGACGGAGGGAATTGATTATAATGAAGTTTTTTTTCCATTTGTAAAACATTCCTGCATTCGAATTTTGTTGGTTTTGGTAGCACAGTTTGATATGGAACTAGTTCAATTAGGTGCAAAAACTGCGTTTTTATGTGGAGATTTAGAGGAGAAAATCTATATGACTCAACCTGAAGGTTTTAAAGTTGTTGGAAAAGAGAATATGGTGTGCAAGCTTGAAACATAGTGGTACAAGTGATTTGACAAGTTTATGATGGGGCAAAAGTACACAAGAAGAAAAT
The DNA here is from genome assembly GCA_027575705.1 of Erythroxylum echinodendron. NCBI lineage: Eukaryota > Viridiplantae > Streptophyta > Magnoliopsida > Malpighiales > Erythroxylaceae > Erythroxylum > Erythroxylum echinodendron. The sequence continues at coordinate 39,649,236 of JANZXR010000171.1, forward strand.
ACGATCACTATATGTATTTGTGTAAGCTACAAGATAGATCCTACATCTATCTTCTCCTGTATGTTCATGACATGCTGATAGCTTCAAAGAATCAAAGAGAAATTGAGGAATTGAAGATTCAGTTGAATCAGGAGTTTGAAATGAAGGATCTGGGTTAAGCCAAGAAAGTTCTCGATATAAAGATAAGTAGAGACAAAAAGTTGGGTAGACTATGTTTGATTAAAAAATATTTGAAAAAGGTATTACAACGTTTTGGCTTGAATGAAAAGGCAAAGGCTGTCAGTACTCCGTTCACTCCTCATTTTAAGCTCAGTGCATTTTTGTCTCCAAAGAATGATTCAGAATGAGAGTACATGACTAAAGTATCGTATGTAAATGCGATTGTTAGCTTGATGTATGTGATGGTGTGTATAAGGCCTGACATTTCACGAGCAGTAGGAATGATGAGCAGGTATATGAATGATCCAGGCAAGGAATATTGGCAATATGTGAAATGGATTCTACAATACATTCTGAATACCATAAATGTTGGTTTGGTATTTCAGTGGGATAAGCAAGACGGTCAATGTGTAGTTGGATATTATGATTTCGACTATGTCGGTGATTTGGACAGGCGTCGATTAACTACTGGCCATGTGTTTATTCTTGTAAAGGCACCGGTCAATTAGAGGTCTATGTTACAGTCAACAGTTGCTTTGTCAACTTTAGAGGCATAGTGTATGGCAACTACAGAGGGTGTGAAGGAGGCAATTTAGCTTCAAGGATTGCTTGATGAATTGGGAATTGGACAGAAGCATGTCAAAGTATATCGCGATAGTCAGAGCACTATTCATTTAACAAAGAACCAAGTTATGCTATGACGAAGCACATTGATATTCGTTATCACTTTAAACTAGAGGTTCTGGAAGAAGGTAGAGTATCAATCCAAAAGATCAATATCACTGAGAATCCTGCTGATATGTTGACAAAGGTGTTGACAACGATTAAGTTCTAACATTTTTAAACTTGATCAATATTGTTAAATATTGAAGATGGGCACTTTGAAGCGCATTTGAAGACATTATTAAAGGTGAGTTTTGTGAGAGATTTGAAGGTGTGGAATTCGCTAAGGTGAAGATTTATTAAATTGTCAACAATTATGGCTCATCCTATAATTGGAAATCCCATATTGAAAAATTATAGATTTGTGGGAGGTTGTTTTACTTATAAAACAACCCTCCTCCTTTTAGTTTTTGATCATCCAAAAATTGCCTATTTTCCTTAAGGTAAAAATCTTTCTCCCCCTTTTGTAATATTCCACTTGTATTATTTCCTGAAAATAGTGAAATATTCAATTTAGTAGTCTCTGAAGAAGTAGACATAATTAGGCAAACCTCGTTAAATTTGAGTGTTCTTTATTTTTCTATTTGATAGCTATTGTCGGGTATAGTTATAGTGAATTATTATGTTATTAAATTACATGTCTAGGAAAATTTTATCTTAAAGGTTAGGTTTTAGGTGGGATTGTTTTTAACCCCTCCATTATTTCCTAGGAATTTACCTGGTGTGATTTTTCAGTGCAATCGTTCACACTCTATTCTCCTAGGCAATAGTGCTCAAGGTGATTTTGTTATTATTGGTGGAAATTAACCACATTTCCTCAACATTATAATCATAAATAAATTAAATACAGAAGAAATCGATATACTTCCAATCTGTGATATTCTTGCTTGGAATATTTCAAATATTATGCATTTTTCTAGTTCTTCTAATCTCTAAACCTCATGGTGTATTTCAAAAAGGTAAAGGGAGTTTAAAGACCCAAAACTCTGCAATCGCAAAAGTATATTAATTATCTCTCATCAAGCACATTGACATTGACAATTACACAAAATTAAGAAATTCTTATTCACTAATTACTGAATGTTGGACCTTTTATAGGTATTAAAACTATCCAGAATATGGAAAAAATCTTATATTCTCCATACATTTAACTTGATACCAAATCTTAATCTGATCCAAATATAATATATGAATCATGACAGTAGATTTTCTAATAGTCTAAGTATGTGGCAATATTCCTTAATAAATAATCCTATACCTATTTCAGGTAAAATATAACGATTTTTTAAATTCAATAATGTGAATCGTGAATATGAAAAAATATTGTAAGAGTTTCACGAAAACAACATTATTTAACAAGAAAACTATATAATGGTATCCAGTCCCATTCTAATATCATAATCCTTAACTTCAATGGCGGGCCTTTTATCCAGTTATCATCAATTTTGTAAGCAATTCGGACTATCAACATGCAATAATATTTACCATCATTTGCAAATTCGAAACATTAAGATCGATGTGAACATCGAAATGAAATACATACCAAATTATACCTTTCACAGCGAAAATAGCAAAGAAGCTCGTAGTGTTGGAATATCACGTCAAATGTCATGCCTCTATTGGTATCCATACCATCGCGAGACTGAACAAATGCTTCTGGTGTGCTGGCACCACTCTTGAGACCTCTCTCTCTCTCTCTATCACTTCAGGAGGATGACGACATTAGGGTCTCTAAAGACATTGTAACTACCTAATATTAAATAAGGTCAGAATACGACACTATCACAATTGATCAATTTGAATACATTACACCAACAAACTTAACGTATTCAAACTATTACAAAACACACCATTACGAATTCTAACCACAAACTTAATGCCTTAGTTTACTTTCATGGTGGTGGCAGGAAGTCCCTTTTCTTATTTGTACCACACCTACCTGAAAACCTTGGGTCAAGCAGCTAACGTTCTTTTGGTCTCTATTGAGTATAGGTTAGCCCTAGAACATCGTCTTCCTGCGGCTTACAATGATGGTTGGACTACCATCAAATGGTTTGGTTCTCATGCTAATGGAAATGGCCTTGAGGAATGGCTTATCTATTATGCTAATTTCGATATGATGTCTTTGTTATTCATAAATGCAGTCATCAATAACTGCAATACCAGGATCCACATTCTATTTAGAGAATTAACTACACAATAAATGAACATACCTCCAATGTTGATTATAGAATCTTGATTCATTCTCTCAATTCAAGACACCACAACCTATCAGTATTCAACAATGTGCAAGAAAGAAAGCTTATAGTAGAAGACCCTTCTTGAACTTTCATCATACACACCCATGACAACTATCACACATTTTCACTATATGTTATATTTATAACATGTTCTACCCTAATAGGTAGAATGAAGCTAATTGTGTCATTTCATAAATTTGATAAACTATGATTTAACATGCCAACTTATAGTTATTAGGGTACTATCACATGTCTTAAATGCAATTAGTAAATTATTAACCATCCTATTGTGATTATTAAACATACATTGGGCAATTCAATTAATAGTTGTGAATATGGAATTAATGTTGTGATTATATTAGTCCATATACTTCTAGCTTTCTCCCACTTGGACAATATAATCAAACTACCATACCAATCTCCATCATCTAAAGGTAGTTAAATAAATCGTATGCAATATTATATCTACAGGATATATTTACTACATATGATTAGGCCCTGGAGATGTTCAAATACAACAATAACCATTAAAATAACATGCATGCAATACAACAACTGAGACTACGCATTTGTCTCCTTTTGTACCTGTCATTTCGTCAAACTACATATATACATCAACATATATATGTCAATATTGATAAGAAGTGACTGCAAATATCATTATGCATGTTTCATATATATATATATATATCTATATATATATATATATGTGTGTGTGTGTGTGTGTGTGTGTATAAGTCATAAGCAATCCATACAAAGTACTAACATGTTCAATACAACATAGCAAATTCCTACTAATCTTATCAAGCTAGGCTCTTAACAATCTCATGCGGAAGACGTATTCTGTAAACACAAATATAGGTAAGCCTTTTGTAAGTGGATCTGCTAACATGCTAGTTGTAGGCGTATACTTAACAGTAATGAGGGATTCAACGACTTTCTCTTTAATAAAATAATACTTTATATCAATATGCTTTGAGCGAGAAGTTCTTCTAGTGTTCTTAAAGAAAGCTACAGCTGTGAAGTTGCCACAACATAATTTCAGTGGACTTGAAATAAAGTCTACAATACCCAATGATGAAATGAAATTCTGCAGCCATATTGCTTGATAATCTGCCTCATAAAACACCATATACTCTGCCTCCATTGTAGAGGACGATGTGAGTGTCTGTTTGACACTTTTTTATGATACAATTCCTTCAGCCATCATATAGATGTAGCCTGAAGTGGACTTTTTATCATCCACACATCTTGCATAATTATGATCACTGAACCCAACTATATCAAGAGTGTCAGTTTGCTGATAAGTCAACATATGATCCTTACTATCCTAAAAATACCTCTTGACTTTCTTAGCTGCTTTCCAATGGTTAAATCCAGGATCACTTAGTATTTTCCCAACACGCATATAATAAAAGTAATATCAGGGCGTATACATACTTGAGCATACATCAGACTACCTATAAGTGACGCATAAGGAACGACTTTCATTTAAGCTCTTTCTTTATCATTTTGTGGACATTGGGCCTTTGAGAATTTGTCACCCTTCACTACTGGTGCTTTTCTAGGAGAACAAGAATGCATATTAAATCTTTTCAAGATCCAATCAATGTAAGTCTTTTGAGACAATCGAAGAATTCCATTAGCTCTATCTCGGAGAATCTAAATTCCAAGTACGTATGAGGCCTTACTAAGATCCTTCATATCAAAATGGCTAAATAATGGTTGTTTTGTCTCAAATAATAGAACAGTATCATTAGAAGCAATGTCATCAACATACAATACTAGAAAAATGAAAATTCTCCTGCTAAACTTCATATATATACATTAATCAACTACAGTCTCCTTGAAGCCATTTGCAATGACAACCATATCAAACTTGAGATACTACTACCTTGATGCTTATTTTAACCCATAAATAGACTTCTTGAGCTTACAAACCATGTGTTCTTTACCATTCATCTCGAAACCAACTGGTTGAGTCATATAAATATCTTATAAATATCTCTATTCAAGAAGGCGGTCCTCATATCCATTTGATTGAGTTCCAAATCAAAATGAACAACTATAGATATGATGATTCGTAGTGAATCTGTGGTAGAAATTGGTGAGAAGGTTTCTTTGAAATCAATCTCTTCTATTTGGCTATAATCTTTAGCCACAAGTCTAGCCTTATACCTTTCTACTTGTCCACTTGAGTTATTTTTAATTTTGTAAACTGACTTGCACCCAATGGGATTGCAAGCTTTAAGTAGTCCAAATAACTCCCAAACTCCATTTTATGACATGGAACTTAACTCCTCTTTCAATGCATACATCCACAACGCAGATTGAGGAATATTTATGGCTTCTTGATAGCTGGCTGGTTCAATATTATCTTCTACATTAAACTCATGTTCCTACAAATATACAATATAGTCATCAGGAATGACAAGTCTATGTGTTCTTTGTGATCTCCTGACAACAACTTCATCATCCCTAGTATTAATAACTTCTTCTTGTGCTTGATTCTAAGGTTCATCATGAGATCCTACTGGAATCTGTTCAATCATAGGGTCATCAGTAGGAGTGGAAGCTACTGCGAAAGTGACAGATATAGGGATTAGAATACGTTCTTCCCTAAATACAATTTCTCTTGACCCTTGACTTAAACCAAATTCATCTTCAAAATAGATAGCTATATTTGATTCTATAATTCTGGTCGTGTGAGATGGGCAATAGAATCTAGAACCCCTTGATCTAATGGTGTAGCCTACAAAGTAGCCACTAATAGTTTTCGGATCAAGCTTATTAGACTGTGGATTATAGGACCTTACTTCTACTTTGCATCTCCAAACATGAAAATAGCGCAAGCTTGGTTTCTTACTTAACCATAACTCATATGGAGTCTCTGGTACTGACTTGTTAGATACTTGATTCAAGATATAAACGGCTGTCTTCAATGCCTCACCCTACAAAAATTTTGGTAAACTAGAATGAATCAACATACACTGTAACATATCAAGAAGTGTGGGGTTTCTTCTTTCAACAATTCCATTCTGCTGAGGTATTCCTGGCGTTGTATATTTTGCTTTAATACCACATTCTTACAAGTATCTAGCAAAAGGCCCTGGATTCCTTCTACTTTCATCATAATGCCCATAATACTATGTAGCCTATAACGTAGCCACTAATAGTTTTCAGTTCAAGCTTATTAGACAGTGGATTATAGGACCTTACTTTTACTTTACATCTCCAAACATGAAAATGACACAAACTTGGTTTCTTACTTAACCATAACTCATATGGAGTCTTTGGGACTGACTTGCTAGGTACTTGATTCAAGATATAAGCACCCTATAAAAATTTTGGTAAACTAAAATGAATCAACATACATCGCAACATATCAAGAAGTGTATAATTTCTTCTTTCAGCGATTCCATTCTACTGAGGTGTTCTTGGCATTGTATATTTTGCTTCAGTACCATATTCTTACAAGTATCTAGGAAAAGGCTCTGGATTCCTTCTACTTTCATCATAATGCCCATAATAATCTCCACCTTTGTCAGAATTAGCTACCTTGATTTTCTTCTCCTTTTGAAGCTCAACATTTGTCTTGAAAATCTTAAACGCATCCAAAGATTTAGATTTTTCATGAATGAGCTTCACATTACCGACTGGAAAAATTCATCAATAAAAGTGATGAAATATTTATAAACACCTATAGCAGGTGGAATAAATGGTCCATATATATCACTATGAATCAATTCCAACAATTCTGAGTACCTGTCTGTTTTGCTTTTTCTAACCTTAACGGTCAACTTTCCTTTAATACAATCAACACAAGCAATGAAATCTGAAAAATCAAGATCCTGAAGTACACCATCATTTACCAACCTCTCCATTCTGTCTCTAGAAATATGGCCTAAACGTTTGTGCTATAACATGGAAGATCTCAAATTCAACCTTATACGTTTGGAACCAACAACAGTATTAAAAGAAGAGGAAGAAGCAACAGTAACAACATCATTCAACTTAAGTTTGTATAAATTTTCAGATAAAACTCCATTTCCCACCAAAACAGAGTAATGATATAAAGTCAGTTTTCTATTTCCAAAAAGAAGACTATAACCTAGTATATCCAAAATAGATACAAAAATCAAATTCCTCCTAATAGAAGGTAAATAAGCGACATTATATAATTCCAAAAGATGTCTTGTATTCAACTGTAGTCTAACTGTCCCAAAAAATTCAACTTGGACTTTGATATCATCTCCCATGTACACATGTTGCTCAGAACTAGGCGACCATCTTCAACTTGTCAATTTCTGTAAGGAATTCGTAACATAAATTGATGCTCCAGTATCTAACCACCAAGTATTTGAGGACACATCAATAATATTAGACTCTAAATAAACCATCACAAGACAATTACCTTTCTTCTCTATGTGAGCTTTGAGCTTTCAACAATCAGCTTTCTTGTGCCTAAAATTCTACAAAAAGTTGCACTTCCTTGTGAAAAATTTATTCTTCTGACTAATAGAAGATGAACACACCTGTCCACTTCTTTTAGGACTAACATCTTTCTTTTTGAAAGGCTTTTGGTCACTTGACCTATTAGAAGTAAACTTTTTCTTTTGAGAATTGCTGTGGTTTGTCATTATGGAGATTATTCTTGCCCTTCCCTTTTTCATGTCATCCTCTTCCTTGGCAAGAATAGCAGTTATCTCCTCAACAGTCCATTGCTCTTTCTTGATCTGATCAAATCAAATTCAGAAGAAAGAGTCCCCATCACAAACCATACCATGTAATCTTCACCAAGGTCCATATCTATAGCCTTAAGTTTATGGTAACAACCCATGAGCTTATTGATGTGAGCCCTAATATCACTTGATGAAGCATGTTAAAGTACTCATTCTTCTTGTTCTTTGAGAACTTCTTGTACTTCTTTTTAATGCCAACAAGAAAATCCCTTTGCTCTATTAGCCTCAGGAATACTATCATGAATGGATTCATCCATATGATACCTCATAATCATCAAGCAACATCGGTTAGGTTATTCCCACTCCTCATAGGATTTCTTATCCTTCTCAGTAGCATCATTAGCGGGTTTAGGTTGTGCATCAATTCTCAAGGCCAAGTCCATTCGCATGATAGTTACATTTATCATAAGAGATTCAACCCATTACTTGTGGTTCATTCCATTCAACGTCAAGATGGTAGAGACTCTCGAATTGCTTAAAGCTAAATAACCAAGAATTATAACCATGATATGCATATTAAAATAAAATATGCAATTTTTGCTCTTTTTCTCAAAATTAATTATATCATTCATGCTAGAGTTCCTTAAACAAATATAGAACTCAATTCACAGATAAGAACAATTTATTAAATATTATAACTAAATCATCAATGTACTATCAAAAGGAAGAAAAATTGGGCAGTTCATAATATTTTAATAAAAATTTTCACCATATTAAGCATCCTACTAAGTAATAATTATCGACAGGATAATTAATTACTCGTATGGATCTTAATATTATTTTAGAGGAAAAACACAAAATTTTAAACATATATTAATATTTTAAAAGTTCCTAAATAGTTTCACAAGCCCAATTTTACGACAAGTAAAAATAAACATTCACTATTGTCAACAAATAATGATATTTATGCCACAATAAAATTAAAAACAATTAGAATTATTAAATAAAAAACACTAATTGATCTTGTGCATAAACATATGAAAAGATAGAATTAAAAAATTGAGCAAAATGATGAAAAAATGGTCCAAAAACAATCACACGTCCCCATGTGCCACAGTTCAATTTTTTTAAAAGATTATTATTATTATTATTATTATTATTATTATTATTATTATTATTATTATTATTATTATTATTATTATTATTATTATTTGATATTTTAAAAAAATTATTAATATGGTTTGGGACGATGCATCCCTGAACTTGAGTTAGGTACGCAAGTCAACCCGCCTACAACTTTACCTCCGGCCACTCATTTCTGACAAGACTGGAGAGGTTTTCTTCCATTTTTCATATTCTGTGGATTTCCAATACCTATTTCAGCTAAAAGTACTCTAAAACGCAAAAGTTTCTAACCCATTTTAGCCATTAACAAAACCCCTAAAAATTTCAATTCATTTGCCCAAAGAAAGTTAAAAGGCAATAACAATAACCAATAATAGTTTCTACACCTTTAATGCATCATTTTGAAATCATTCATGCCAAAAAACCAATTTGAAAAAAACAAGTTTATACTCAAATATAAGCCTAAAATCAACCAGAGCTCTGATACCAATTGTTATTCATAAATGATGTCTTCAATAACTACAATACCAAGATCTACATTCTATTTAGAGCATTAATTACATAATAAATGAACATATCTCTAATGTTGAGCATAGAATGTTGATTCATTCTCTCCATTCTAAGACACCACAACCTATCAATATTTAACAAACTTGTGCAAGAGAGAAAGTTTATGGTAGAAGACCCTTCTTGAACTTTCACAATACACACCCACAACAACTATCACACATTTTCACCTTATTTTATATTTATAACATGTTCTACTCTAATGGATAGAATAAGGTTAACTGTGTCATTTTATAAATGTGATGAGTTATGATTTAATGAGTCAAACCTATAATTATTAGGATATAACCATGTGCCTCAAATGTAACTAGTAAATTATTAATCATCTCATTATAGTTATTAAACGTACATTGGGCAATTCAAGTAATGGTTACAAATATGGAGTTAATGTTATGATAGAGTTTTTTGCCGGAGATAGTGCTGGCAGTAACATAGCATACAACATGGGCATGAAGCACAGTCACGAAAAACTGGTTGGTAGTAACCCTAAAGGGATAGCTCTCATACATACATATTTCTCGGGCAAAGATCCAATTGGTAGCGAGTCTTGCAAGGATATGAAGATGCAGGAAAGAATGGGTAATTTGTGGCCTTTTTTGTTTCCTACAACAAGTGGGTTAGATGCCCCTTTCATTAATCTTGCAGCTGGTCCAAATTTCGCTACTCTTTGCACTCAAAAGGTATAATCGCTTACTCCAGGCGCCCCTACACCTCAGCCCGACAAAGTAATGGAGGAGTAAATCACGGTTTAATCTCACTCACTTCTTCAGATAGGAGGCCCCGTGCTCGTTGCGCACAAAGAGCCACCACATTGGATGAAACTCCCACCCAAATTTGGCCGCTGTGAATTGCTCCAGGGTGCTTCCTTTTGTTGCTGAAAAGAATAGGTACATGTTAACAGACAGGGGATGGTTATATTATGAGGCGTTAAGGAAGAGTGGATGGGGAGGAAATTTAGAGATTATGGGGTCCAAAGGTGAAGATCATTGTTTCAATTTGTTCAGATGTGATTCTGAGAAATCAAAGGCTATGCTTGAAAAGCTTGTTTCTTTCCTGAATGATCAACAGGAGAATGGGGATTATAGAGTTTGAAGCAGGGGGTCATTGTTTGTTTCTTTCCTGAATCAAGACGACTCTTAGATGTTTCCGTTCTTCACTTTTATGTTCTTGCTTTTGTCTTCAACTTAATAAGTTGATCTGACTTAATTCTGCTAGTGTACTTCATTTTTCCTCAAGGTATGGGTCATAAATGAAAACGTTTGATTCGTAACAGCTTCACTTCAATACGTTGGAAAGAATGGGGACTTGAAAGTGGTGTTCATCAGTCACAATAAAGGAATAGAACAGAGAAAGATGATATCAGTGACTTGTAGACATTTTATTCCATGCTTAAATAGAGTCCAAAGTCATAAACATATAGATACCATTTTTCAAGTTACAAGCTTTATTTCTTCCACCTTCATACTATCTTCAATCCAGACAAACTCATTCAAGACCACTTAGGTTGGACATTCATGAAAGAAGCAATTTTCTGTAACATAGCAACAGAGTTCTCACATGAAAGCTTATTCAAATGGAACACATGCTCCTCTTCTTCAGCTTCCATAATCTCAACCTTACCACTCCATCCACTCTTCTTAAGATTCTCATAGTAATACCATCCCCTATATTTCAACATATCCTTTTGCGCAACAGTTACGAGAACCTTGGAACACCCCAGTTTAGCTAAGTTTGGATCAGCTGCAGGATTGATAAGAAGGTCATCGCAGCCACTGGTGGTGGGATGTGCAAATCGCCAAGTACGACCCACTAGTTCTCTGAAAGCTGTAACATTGACCTCATCACCAACTGGTTCTTCGCCTAAGAAATATGGATGAACCAATATAATCCCCAACAAATCAAAACCAGCTAGTTTCTCCTCACCATATCTCATAGCCATTTGGTGAGCTATGGTTGCACCAGCACTATCTCCAGCAAAGAAAACTT
>JANZXR010000171.1:39668838-39679917 GCA_027575705.1 Erythroxylum echinodendron
GTTCTTCATCACTTTCACCCTAATTCTGCCCATTTCATAGTCTCTCACTACCAAAATCACCAAAACAAAACATGAACATATCCATACTTTGCATACTGCTCGAAATGTTCTAAGAAAAGTTTCGGGGTCCAACAATATATATACCTCTTATCTCTATTTTTAAGGTAATCATAAGCTTATCTTTACCTTTAACTGGAATTTTTTATGAGTCACGAAAAGTAACTTCTCCTTAGATATTCTCATCCAAATTTGTAAACAACTCATTTCGCCTACACGTGGTTACTAATAACGGTATCAAGATACCAAATATGTTTCTTGCATTCTTCATTTCCTTTATATGTTAAGAAAATAACATATTCATATTCTTTATCTTATGTTGCTACAAAATGATTTGTTTCCTCCCTCTTAGGGGATGATCTGCACTCGTAGCTAAAATGAGCATACTTGTTACAGTTATAACATTACACTTGTGATTCATTTCCTTGCTGTTGAAAACCGTCTCTTCCTCAATTTTGGAATCCTCGACCACAACCATATATTTGATATCCTTCATTTGTTTAGCTTCTTTCAAAAGAGTTCCTACCACGTCCTCGTCCACCACATCCAATTCTATAGGTACCTCTGTAGCTACCTCAATTTCCTCTACCTCGTTAGTAATTGCAGCTAGTTTGATTGCCACCAATAGATAACTTGCTTTGTAAATCTTTTTCCAAATCATCAATATTTTATTTTGGATCATTATTAGCTCATAAGCTTAAAAAGAGCCCATAAGCTCATTTGTGACAAATCCTTTGATTCTTCAATGGCAAGGATGACATAATCAAATTTTCTTTTCAATGAACGTAAGAGTTTTTCCATTACTCTAACATTGTCAAGAGCTTCTCCATTTCTTTTCATCTCATTCGCCGTCGTTTCAGACGAGTAACATAATCAATAATTTTTTCGGAACTCTGCATTTTTAATGTTTCAAATTCTGCTCTAAAAGATTAAAGCTGTATCTTTTTAGCTTTTTTGACTCCTTGAAGAGATTTATGCAAAGTTTCCCACGCATGTTATAATGTTTTTATATATGATATTTTTTTCAAATGTTGATTGATCAACTCCTTGAAAGATGAAAAACAAGGCCTTCTTGTCCTTTTTACGTGATTCCTTAAGTGATGTCCTTTGTGTGTTTGATAAAGATGCTTCAGTGGTCACATCTTCAGGCTCAGTGTAGCCCTCTTCAACAATCTCCCACACATCTTGTGATCCAAGCAGTACCTTCAATTAGATGTTCTAGTTTTCGTATTTTGTCTTTGTTAATTTTAGAATTTAAGGCTGAATAATATTGGCCATTTTCCACATCCTTGAAACGTAATCACGAACTTGGCTCTGAAACCATTTGTTAGAAATGTAGTAGACCAACTACTAATTAAAAAAAATCAAACAACAATTTATATATATATTGATAATATAACAACGAGCTACATCTTTACCTTTCCCTCTGTACTTTATTTTTCTCTCTCTACTTTTTCTCTGCTTTTTTCACTTTTTTTTCACTTACAAATATGACCCATGCAAGTTTCTTTTTATAGCCATTAAAGTCAGTTTATTCATCGACTTTAACAACCCAAAGATAACTAAAACATAACCATAATAAATGAACGTTACAATTGGCACTTGACGACCATAATAAATAAGTTTGATAGCTACTGTTGTATCTAGAAGAACCAAGAAGTGCTATCGGGTTTGACTTCTAACACTTTTACAGGTGATCTCAGGCAGAGCAGTGTAGCAAACAAGAGCCAAGTATTTGACAAGGAGTTGAAACCAAAGAACAGATAGGTTTACAGTTTAATAGAATACATTAAAAGTTAATAACTAAAACTAGAAAATTGGTAAAAACATGTCCTAATAACATTTCCACTTTCAATAGAAAAAACTTAGACTAAAATACATACTAATTAATTCAGATAATGAGTAAACTTAACAATAAATACTTTCTTAAAAATAAAAATAAAAAACAGAACTAAAATGCTAAAATTTTAAATCACTAATGTTTAATACCCCCCCTTACTTCAAAATTTGTAACTTTCATTTTTATAATAAATTACTCATGTTTGGTAGGTGACTTCGTAAGAATATTCGTAAACTTGCTCACTTATTCCATAGAAATTTATTGTGCTTGTTCTTTCTATTATCAAATTTCAACTAAAATGATAGCAATGTCTATATGCTTGGTTCTACTATGACAAATTGGATTCCTTACATATCAATCATTGCCTTGTTATCATATAATGCTTGAGTTGAGCTTTTTTTATTGTAGCCAAAATTAGCTAACAATCTCCTTAATTAAACTATTTCACAGACTAATGACGATGCAATAATGTATTCAGCTTCCAAAGATGACAAAACTATCTTGTCTTACCTTTTTAAACTCCATAAAACAACACCCAAACCAAGGGAGAAAATATAACTTGAATTATCTCTTATATCATTGAAACAACACGCTCAATTATTATCATTAAAATCGTATAATCTAAAATCTAACACTTTTGAGTACCAAATTCCAAAATTGACAGTTCCAGCAACATAACTGTTAAGATACATGTTAGGAATCTTATTATTAATTTTGACATTATTTGGTAATTGCAAGATAATGTTGATTAGCTTAAAATTATAATTAAGATGGGATTCTATAATCTATTTTGGGATAATGACTATCAAGTTTGAATTGATAATGGTAGATATAACATGGCTTAGATGCACGTGGATAGTAGGCTGAATGTCATCATTTGTGCAAAGGAAAAATGACAGATGTTAGACGGCTTGTTAGCTAGTATTTTTGAAGTGATTTTCGATAAGGTTAAATAAGTGTTTGTGTTCAAAAACAACCCTTGCTACTGCAAACTTATAGGTGTATCATGTAACTCTTGCTGCTGCAAACTTACAGGTGTATCATGTATCTGTTGCAACTTTTCCTTGCTAATTACATACCCTGGGCTAATCTTATATGTGATGGGTTTCTCTTATGTGAAGTCATCACTGATTGGGTGGTTTTGTAGTTGGATTTTCCAAGTAGATCACGAACCCAGGCCGTGTTATTGGTGTTGCATTTTTCTTTGGTTGAGTTTTCGATTGGATTAGTGTGCAGTTGTGGTCATTTTGTTGATCTTTGCATGATTCAACTAATATTTTTTTATTCTTCAACGAAAATTGAGAGTGGTCTTCGTGGATTTTACAGCTAATTTTATGTTGATAATTAATCTATCTTATTGCTATGTTTTCTGTTGATTGGGTGACGTAAGTGGGCTGAATAATTGTTGATGGACGGCTGCATTCTTTTCTATTGTTGAATGACAATTGATGGTGATCTTGGGTAATTTTATGGCTGTCATTTTGGTGTTGGTGTGCTAAAATTTCACAAGTTTTTGTGACTTTGTAGCTGTTGTCTTTGTTGTTGGTTTTGTGCAAAAAACTTCAGTAATTGTCATAGTTGTTGCAGCTCTATTGGGTTAACGTTTCGGTGATGAATTGTTTGTTGATTTGAAATGTTTTACGGTTGCTATGCATGGGATGTTTTAGTGACTATATCAAAGGTTCACAGCAGATTTCTTAGTTGACAACTTCCCGTTCTTTCATTGATGAAGCGGCTATTTAAGGGAGTTGCTTTTTATCTCAACTGTTGTCTTTGTTTATGTTATTTATTGTTTAATCACTTAAGTTGTTTATTTATTACCGTTATCATTAAACATTGTTGAGAAAATCCTCTATTGAGGCTAGTACGAACGGTCATACTATTGCATCTGATTTACTTTCATAGGTAGTGAGGACGAGGGACAGTGTCAAGGGTAGGGTGAGTCAGCTCTGTAATACCTTGAGTAAAACCATTGTTGTATCACAGGTGAAATTAATTAAACTGGGTGAGAGCTTTGCAAACGTAAATAAGGTATAGTGAACTGTTTTACCAAACTTTAGTGTTGATTCATATTTGTGCATTTAATTTTTCTGGTTTCAGATTGTCGTTAGAAATGACCGCAGTCAAATCGAAGATTTTACGAAACTATTACATCCTTCATATTTTTTTCAATTAAAAAATTCTCTTTGCTACCCCAATGATGCATTGATGGATTATGCTTGAATCTTGAAACTAAACTGATAGAGAATGTAATATCTGACCTCGTATAGGAAAAGTAGATCAAATCTCCAACCATATATATAAAGTACTTTGCACTAGCTAAACGAGTACCATCATTAGCAATAAGTGACTCATTGACATTCATGGGAATTAAGGTCATTTTACAATTCAACATATTGAAACTCTTCAATAAATTGGTAGCATATTTATGTTGGAAAATAAAAATTATATTAACACATTAGTTCACCTCAAGTCAAAGAAAATAATATAGTAAACCCAAATTTGACATCTTAAAATTTTTCATCATGAAAGACTTAAATTAAACAACAATAAACTCATAAGGCCCTATATATCATGTCATTAAAATAAAGACATATTACTAAGAAATTAGTTTTTACATAAAGAGTTAGTGCATTTATGCTCTTTTCAAATTCATTTTTTAGGAAATATGAATCATTCTTATTATACCAAGCTCACATGTTTTACTTGAAGCTATGTAAAGCCTTCTTTAACTTGCTATTTTTGTTGTTATCACTACTATCAAAACCCTTCATGCTGAGAAACATCCATTTCTTCTTCTAGCCTCCAATTTAAAAAACTGAATTTAAAATCAAACCAGTATACTGACCATTCTAATTATACAACTAACACTAAAAAAATTCTCTCCACTTCAAAATCGAGCCATTGGTGAAAATATTTCATCAAACTGGACACCTTGTTATTGTAAATACCCCTTGGTAAAAAAATAAGTTTTGTGTTTCTAAATTGTACCATCAGTATGAGACTTTATGCACTATACCCATTTAGGCCCAATAACCTTTTCCCTTCTAGAAGATCAACCAACTCTCGAGTTTAATTTTCTATATAATTGTCATCTCATCATTATGACCTTCTATCAAACCTGAGCATCTGCAACATTGATCGCAAGGTTACACACACTAAGTTTTAATATTTATTAACCTTGGTAAATTTCGCAAGCGCACGGGTCGTTCATGTAGTACTTAAGGTATTGTTCTCATGAGTAGGGGAATCTAGTCCTAAAATCTAAGGTCGCACTAAACTATAATAATTCAAAAGAAATAAACTAATGCAGGAAATAAATCAATCAAAAAATCAATTATGAATATTAAAAGGCAGAGATATCAATAAAATAGCAAAATCACACAACCCAATCGGAAAATCAACCTAGAAATTATCAAATGAGAGAAAGGAGATTTTAATCTGAAGCTAATGAAAATCTAACTAATTGGTCTAGACGCTCCTAGGGTAGATTACTCTCTGTCGCGTTATAATCCTTAACCCTAACTAATGATCCCTAAATTAAATTATGGAATTGTGATCTCTTGACTCACAATTTACCCACAACCTAAAATAGTTCTAAAATTGTTTATTAACCTACCAGGAAACTGTGCTCGATCTCTCGTTACACGATTCTACCAGTTTGATCTAATTCTTATTTATCAATTTACCTAACTCTCATTAGCCTAAATTTATTATTTTCACTCGGCTCACCCTCTCAGTTCATTACTAAATTATTACGAATAGAAATTGAATCATAATTAAATCAACAATAAAACTATCAATTAAACTTTATTATTCTGAAGAATTAAAACCCCGAAAGTGAGTATAGACAAAACTCAATATTCAACACAACCTATTCTCAGCGAATATTGCAATTTCATACATCAATAAAATTGAATAAACAGAAAATATTTTCGGGAACATACTTGCGGAGGCAGCGACAGCGGAAAACTACTTGTCTGGGAAGTATGTCGCGTCTAGCTTCATCTCCGTGCCTCTCTTCCTTCTTCTCCTTCCTCAATCTCTCAATTTCTCTCTAAGTTTTCTCTCATAATTAGATGATGTGATGGCTTTCTTGTGCGACTCCCTAAGCTGCTGCATCTGTTTCATAATGTTATATTTATACTTTGGGCGTTTTAGGTCAAAATTGAGGTCAAAACAGTCCAAAAAATCTTACAAAATTCGAGTTTTTGCTTCAGCCCAACATAGGCCACGATCGTGGTCCTGCTTGCCATGATCGTGACCGGCGCCTAAACCTTTCTGTCACGATGGTGGCCGAATGTGCATGATCGTGGCCTGAATGGAAGCTCTCTGTCACGATCGTGCCTGAAGTGGACGATCGTAGATTGGCTACTGCTGGCTCGTCCCTCTCTGTCACGATTGTGGCCTGCTATGCCACGATCGTGGGCTAAGTCTTTAGCCCGAAACTTCTCGAATCTTCTTCGTTCTTTATAGTTTACCCTGAAACACTAACAAACCCATCAAGGTACTTCAAAAATATAACAATTAAGCTCAAAGACTCATACTAACCTATAAAAAACACTCAAACATATAAACTAACACAATTAACACATAAACACATACTCAACACTTAATTTAACGTTAAATTGTTGGCCCCGGGTCTCCATATAGATTTTATGGCAACTGCGTGTCACTATTAGAATTTATTTGAAATAATAATAAATATATTTCACATCTCAATAAAATAAAATTACCACATTTAAATTTAATTACAGTCTAGACAAGAAAAAAAAATTTGTGGTGGGACTTCTCTAATATAAGCAATTAATAATTAAAATATCATAGAATAATTTTAGACATAAAATAAAATTATACAAAAAAATGATTTAATATAAAGAATTAATTATTAATAAGATACACAATTAATAACTAATATCATAATAAAAGAAATAGATAATGATTATATTAAATAAATAAAATTTATAGCAGAAGTAAAAATAATACCCAACAATTTAATGAAAAAATTTCCATAGCAAAAATGAACAAAGAATAAATGATTTGGGTGTTAAAAGAATAAATTTACAATTTGATTTAATAATGGGAAAATCTTAATTCGAAAGTAGAATAGTCACGGGCGTGACTATCATTTCTTACACCCATGAGACATTATGATCGTGCTGTGTCACGATCGCAACATTGTAAAATACAGAGACAGTCACGATCGCACTTTCCGAAATTCTGGGACTGTCGCGATCGTACTGTGTCACGATCGCGACTGCCCAGTTATACATCCTTACTTCTAAACACCATAACTTTCAATCCAGAAGTCCAAAAATTACAAACTATATATTGTTGGAAAGCTAAGAAAAGGATCTACAACTTTTATAGAGACAATTTTGTCTAATTCAGCCATTATCAATACAGTTTAATCATTTAAATAAAGATTACCATTTCAGTCAAAATTGTACACTAATTCTGCAAAAATTTCATACCAAGACTTTTATCTTATAAAGACCATAACTCTTGCATCTGAGGTCCACAAATTTTAATCTTTATACCATTAGAAAGCTAAAAGAATAATCTACAACTTTTGTAAGACCACTTAGCCTAATTCTACCTATATCAATGCAGTTTATTCCTAAAAGTTTTAGATCACATTTTTATCCTATTATCTGTTTTCATTCATCTATTCATATTCATTTCTAATACAAATTTCAAAGGACCCATATCAACATTCAATTTCCCTACATATCAAAACTCCTTTGATACACAATTTACTTTAAACAAGTCCATCCAAAGATTTCACAAGATTCAACACAAGCCAACTTAACAAAAGGAGTAGAACCTGCATATAAATCTATGCATACATATGTTAGAAAAATTCTGCATTTTCACTGTCAACTTCCACTGTCAATTTTCATTGTCAATTTGTAACAACAAGCTGATACACATCTTCATACTTCATATCAAAATGCCATATCAATCTCATAGTTACAAACTACATACAGAATGTTTATGCTGATATGCTTCTAGAAATGATTCACACTAACTTAATTACAAAAGTCTAAGATTCTTGGAGATTGCCAACACTTTGGAAGGCTCAAATATGATCTGCTGATTCTTCACATGAGGAGTAGAAAATTTATGGGGTGAGCCAGAAAGCTCAGCGGCTAATATGTTTATAGCCAGTAATAATGAACCAAATTCAACACATCATCACATAGAATATATGGGATGAAAATTTATCATTAAAACATAACACTCAAATTACAATATAATTTAACATATCAAAAATGCAATACACAACATAATGGCTCGAGAGTTCCATGGAACGAAACGGTGAAACCGAAGTTCACACCGTGAAATGAAACGAGTCCAATTTCTCAAGATCTCGTGGCCATAAGCGGGCAGCCGGGAGAAGGCTATAGGTCATCGTGCACGAGACTAACGAAACGAATTCTTCTCTTGCCCACATAACAAGTTTTTCAATGCTCATTTATTTCATAATATATTCATTCTTTCATGCTTCTTAAATTTTCTCTTTTTCATTCACACAAAAGTCACAGAATTTTTTCACAAAGTAACATGATACACCATGAATAAAACAAATATATTTATCATACATACACATAAGCTTTAGCTCATCAACACAAAACTATAAACATATTACCCACCTATTTAACTTGATATTTCCAAAATCAAGATTGCTCTTCTCCTTGTTCTTGACGTTGATTACCTAAGAACAATCATATTTCATTTAATCAACATAAATGTATGAAGCTTTCCTTAAACCTAGCTATCCATGAATAAACTTAAACTTAATCTATTCTTGATTATAACTAATTAGAAAAACTAAGATCTAGATAAGGTTTATAAAAATCTAAAGAAAACATCAACCTCTTCTTCTTCTTCTTTCTTGCTTCATCTTCATTTTCTTCACATAAAACCTTCTTTTTCTACTTCCTTAATCTATCAAAACATAAAGAATAGACAAAGAATACTAAAAGAACTCACATAAACTTTTCCTTCTTCTTCTTTCTCTTTTTCTTTCTTTCTTTCTTCTTCCCTTTCTTTCTCCTTCTCTCCTTCTCACGACTCCTTCTCTTATTTGTCTTATTAATTTAACACAAAAGTTTTGAGTTTTCAATTTTACCCTTCCTTATAAAAGAAATTCCTAGTGACTCCTCTACTTATTTCAATTCCTTCTTTTTAATTCCTACCACCATATAAAATTCATAATATACCATATTAAACTCCAAAAATTTCTAATTCATAAATTCTAAGTTATTTTCATAGTTAATAATTTAATAAAAAATAAAATAAAATAAAATAATAAAAATCCTAAAAAAAGGATCCAACATAAATAGTTAACAAATTAAACCCTAAAATACAATGCAATTGACAACTATCAATCATCCCCATAGCAAAATTAGTAAGAGGCATACAAAACAACTGTATGATGCATATGTATCACGTAAGAATTTGAATTTCAATGGAGGCACTTTCAGAACTAGAGCTTGATGGAGATGGGCTTGCTGCAGATAATAATTTGTTGTTGGCAGAAGTTGAAGAATTATTACTGTCACTAGGATTAACATTTGGACTTGCTAGCTCAGAAGGTTCTATTGCTGGAGTATCTATTGCATCTTTTAAAGCTTGAGGAGTTATTGATGGAGCTATGTAACTGTTGCTCTAGGTTCAATGTTCTTCTTTATTGAACATAACATCCTTTCTTATAATGACCTTGTCACTTACTAGGTTATACATCTTATATACTTTGGATTGAGGATAATAACCAATAAAAATACATTTTCTAACTTTTTATTAAGTTTACAGTGAAAAGGATAAGTAATTAAAGTAAAGGCTATACAACCAAAAAAAACTTTTTAAGTAGTTTTGAATCATATAGAGTATGATTCAAAATGATCTGAGTAGGAGTAATATTGAGAAGATATACTATAATCAAGGATGACAATTTTTGTTCGATATGGATTGATTTGTCCTAAAGTCAATGAGCCTATCCTAGTTGATCGAGTATTAGACCAAGCTCAAGTTTTATTATTTTAATTCATAGGTTGCAAGTCAAATTTTGACTTGAGTTGCCTATCTAGACCTGACGCAAACTTAGATATATAAAAATAAAACAACATCATTTTGAATAAAAATATTATTTTTCAATTTTTAAATTAAAAAGATCAAACTTAGCTTGAACGTAATCAGGATTCAGGCAAGGCTTGAGTTCGAATATAAAATTTTGGAACTAAGTCCAGCCTTGTTGTAATGCTAAGCCTAGCACTATTTATTATTGCTTTTACGTAAAATCATTTAGGAAAATGACTTATTGTTCATACTCCTAGTCATTTTCACCACAGTTCAATTTTTTCATTTTTTCACCCTATTCTATTTTGGAGTATATGGTGTAGTCAACACCTTGCGAATTCCATTAAGCTCATAGAAGCTATTAATTTTATTTTAGGTAAATTCATTACCTCTATTAGAACGAAGAAACTTTACTTAGTTTCCACTCTTCTTCTCCACCAATGCCTTAAATTTATTAGAACTATAAAAAGCTTCTGACTTGCTTTTCAAGAAATACACCCAACTCATATGGTTGTAATCATCAATAGATAACAAAATACCGACTAGCACCAACATTCACTACTTCTACACAAGAAAAAGCTCTTTAAGACTTGTTTACAAAAACAATTTTCTGCTTTACTTCTCATAATTAAGTGAATCAAGTTCAGGTAACCCAACAAGACTCAATAGTTTCAAACCTTTTACATTCAAATTCCCATAGTGTAAGTGCCAAAATTTTGCTTTATTATTTTTAGCAACCATTGATTTTCACAATTACAACTTTTAGGGGAAACCTATTTTTCGTAGTTATTGGGATACTAACAATTGATTGATTAGATTTCTTGTCTTGAATCAAACAATAGCCATTATCAAATATGATTAAGTATCTACAATCAATCAATTTCTTAACAATAAATAAATTGTGACCTAAATTAGGAATACATTGTACGTCATGGAGTTTAATATTACCCCTATGTATTTTTATGGCAATTATACATTTCCCTTCAACATTAATCTACTTATTGTCACCAAGCCAAACTTCACTTTTTTTTGGACTAGTTAAGTTTTTTAAATCGTGAACTTGCTCTAGACATAAGATTAGAACATTTGCTATTTGTGAA
>JANZXR010000171.1:39682753-39694286 GCA_027575705.1 Erythroxylum echinodendron
AAATTATATGATAATATAACGAATTAAATTGACAGGGCATTATTACTGCACATTTGTGCAGTATTACTCTGCTAGTATATATATATGGATATAACCCTACTACTTTGAAGTTTTACTAAGATTAGGAATGCCCATCTCGAATTTAAAGTTTGGAAATTTTCATATTTAAATTAAATCAATTATATTAAAATAAAATTATTTTATATTTATTCGAATTAAACCAATTTTATTCTTATATTTAAATTTAATTCAGAATCTAATTAATTTTAATTTAATTATATTAATTTTGAGCCAAGATTGTACAACATTAGAGTGAGGTTTGAATTCTTGCCTAAAGGGATTTGGGGTGGTGAAGAAGAAAAGTAAGAGCTTAAAGTGGTGGGGAGTGTGAGAGCATTGTTAATGATGATCCCATTGGTGTTATGATTGCTATTAGTGATTTAATAGCACAAAAATGTTATGTGACCCTATGCTATTCGCTAATTCAATTTGATTCCATCAACGAAGGAAATGTGCCAAAACGTAGTCGCTTCAAAGAAATTGACATTCATTGAATGATATAATTAATAAGAGTATTCAATTTCTATTTCAATTTATTTTAATAACTTTTGCTATTAAAAATCAATCATTTTATTAATTAATAAGTCAATTTTTATAAATTAATAATTTTTATAAACTAAAATTAATTTATTTTTATTTAACGATCTTTTTTAACTAAACTTCAAATTTTCCGATTAATAAAAAAAATCACTTTCAATTATATTTTTAATTTTAATTTTATTCAATTTTTAATTGATCTTATGACAATATAATATCATTTAAACTTTTTAAATCTTAATTCTAATATCTTACTTGTTTAATTTCTGATCCATTTTTTAAAACATTCCACAAAACACAAGCCAAATTTTTTTTAATTATTTTATAGTGGATAAATGTAAGATAAGATAAAACTCCAAGTCAAATAAATAATCATCTTCTTGCATTTGATAAATGACTATCAAATTTCATTAATTTGATTGGAATAAAAGGTGGAGATTTTTTTATTTTAAAAATGATTTATGAATTAAAAACTTAAATCATTTAAATACACACTATTATATACATGATAATATTTATATAATCTTTTAACTTAATTTTAAGGATTAATATAAAAAAAGCTCAAACTTTCGTCAATTTTTTAATTATAGCCTGAGCATTAAAAAGTAGCAATAAAATACTCAAAATTTTAATTTTTTAATTTTATCCAAACTTTAAAAAGTAACAATAAAATGCTGAAATTTTTAATTTTTTTCAATTCTAGCCCGACTTTAATATTTCCGTTAAGTTTGTTGACGTGATTTGCCACGTGTTTCAAAAACCTTAACTATTAATACATGTCAGTCAAAATTAACACAATAAATAAAAACTAATGAAATGATGTCATTCAATCATATAATTAAACCATGTCGTCGTTTAAAAATGACATAAATTGGATTATGCAACTTCGATGACCTTATATTTTGATTTCAGTTTTCCCTTCGTTTTCAGTTTGTTCTCTTGATGTCCTTACCCTTCAATTTTCAGATTATGCAACCTTGATGCCCTCACACTAAGGGCATAAAGAGAATGCACAAAAAACGAAGAGCTTATTGATATAGTATGCTGTAATGCGAGAGTAGTTTGAGGCGTCAGAAGAACAAACAGAAGATAAAAGGATAAGGGTATCAGGAGAACAACACATAACATCATGTTAGAATTAAAAAAAATTGAAAGTTTGAATATTTTATTATCACTTTTTGAAGTTTGAGCTAGAATTCGAAAAAAAGTTTGGGCATTTTATTATTATTTTTTAAAATTCGATCAATAATTAAGAAATTGATAAAATTTTGGGCTTTTTTTAGTAATTAATCCTAATTTTAATAACAATTTCTATAATTATTTGTATTAAAATCTTAAGAGGTGTATTTTTAAAATTATATTCTTTAAAACATTTTAAATAAAAATAAATTTAAAAAACTACGTTTTGTATGTTATAGGCTTTTAATTAACTCATCGAGTCAACGGGAGTCAGAACCATCAAGAATGGGTAATTAAGTCAAAGAATTAACACATGCATTGTCGTCAATCCAATGAAAGCCCAACACCCATTTAAACGCAGTGTCGTTTTCCTGCTGCCAGCTCTCCTCTGCTTCAATGATTTTGCTCTTCACGTGAAAAAACCCACAAAGCTCTACTCTGTCTTTTTACTTTTAATTTGATTTCAGAGTTTTAGTGAGTAGAGATATAGTTGGACTGTGAAATAGTAAAGAACGAAACTTTGCTACCAAATGCTTTTTCTTGCACTTTGAGTTGTTCAAAACCATGGCTGATGATCTCTGCTTCTTTTCTAAGGTTTGTTTATGATAGTCATTGAACAAAATATCGCTATCTCCTTTTTACTGTTTACTATTTAGCAATTTATTTTCTCTTTTATTGATTTTTCTCATGTTATCTTAAGTCTTTGTGATGCTTTGTGATCTGGTTTTTTTTCGTTTAACGTGCTGTATTCCTAGATTTACCGGTTTGCTTTGCTTATGCATGCAAACAGCAGCAAACCCAGAGTGTCTTTTTTCTTGTGGTTGATTATTCGATACTGTTATTGCTGGGTTTTTGTTTGTTTCACTAAGTGTACCACTTGTATTATTAGATTGGCAGCTGAGTTACTTTGCAGGAACAATTCAGATGAATTTTTAATGATTTGTCACTCAGGTTTAGCAAATTTTTGACTTGTGGGTAATCCTTGAATAACAGGATAGCTTTATCTTTAAGGCTCCTAAGAAGTCCCCGCTGGTGTTGAGGATGCTTGTGTTGGGTTTTGTAGTGGTATGCAGTGTGTACATATACGAAGTTTGTCTTAAACAATTTGGCTTCAGCGGCAAGAATGAATTTTTTGATGTTGAAGTGGTAGAAAAGCCATGCATGAAACCTAATATTGAACTTTGGGAAATCCCTTATGTCCACTACCCAAAGCCCAAAACATATAGCAGGTAATTCCTCTATCCAATTGGCATTATGTCATGATTCTATGTAACTCTTGATGAACCTTGTTTGGTGCATTATAGGGCTGAATGTGTGTGCAATCCTGTGCGGTATTTTGCCATTCTATCAATGCAGAGGTCTGGGAGTGGATGGTTCGAGACATTATTAAACAACCATACTAACATAAGTTCAAATGGGGAGGTTTTCTCTGTTAAAGTTAGGAGGAGTAATGTTTCTATGATTATAGAGACTTTGGACAAACTTTACAATCTGGATTGGTTAAGTAGTGCTTCCAAGAATGAATGTACAGCTGCAGTTGGGTTAAAGTGGATGCTCAATCAGGTGAGAGTTTTACTCGTAGTGTGTTATTTCACATGTCTATTTGTCAGTGATTTTATTTGCTAAGCGTGCCAGATGAGTAGTAGCATCATTACTTGACAATTTATTCAAACTTGATATGGATAAATCCACAGATCTTTTCGTAAGATCTTTGTGAACATGTTATTAGCGCCAGTTCCACCTGACTTCTAGTTTAACAAGACCTGCTTATGGTATAGAATGTCGTTGGTGTAACTGATTGCTACTTCTTACCTCACACAGTTTTTCTTGATAGGTTCCCACTCTCTTCCATTTGATCTCACGATCAAACAATGAGAAGAAACAACTTTCTTCATGTTCGGATTCTTGTGGCCATAGTATTGCAGACATTCCCGTTTAATATTGTGTGTTTACCAACAGAATAATTAACTTTCTTTGGCCTTCTGACGAGGTAGGCAGGAAGACTAGCTTGTATAGAGTGTTTTCTGGTATATTTGGATGATACCGTCATGGACTGGGGTGTGGTGGCGTTGAAGCTGTATGTTATTGTTCAAAGTTTATGCCATCTATCTCCTATTCTGATGGTTGTTCTGGTAGGTCTTTTATGTATCTATGCATTGATGGATCGGGCAAGGAGCCCCCATTGAATAGTTTAGTAAATAAATCTAAGGCAGACTCTTTTTCTGGACAATGCTTTTTGGTCCTTCATGGGTGAACCTGGGATGTGCTTTGCTTTGTTGAATGATGACATTTGGGAAGAGTGGCTTAATGAAACTATTGTGACTCATTTGTTTATCACATTTTGCTTCCATCAAAGAACTATTTGTATTGTGGTTAATTGTAAGCACTTGGAAAAGTGAAATCTGCTACTGTCAAGACTATATACCTTTCGCTGAACTGTATTTTTTGCTTATATTGCTTTAGGGTGTGATGCAATATCATGAAGACATAGTACAGTACTTCAAAACCAAGGGTGTTTCAGCTATTTTTCTCTTCCGGAGAAATCTTTTGCGTAGGATGATTTCAGTTCTAGCAAATTCTTATGATCGAGATGCTAAGCTATTAAATGGGACTCACAAGTCTCATGTACATTCACCTCATGAGGTTACTGTCTCTAAGATAGCCTGTCCACCTCCTTTCTTCTTTTTCT
Organism: Erythroxylum echinodendron; assembly: GCA_027575705.1. NCBI lineage: Eukaryota > Viridiplantae > Streptophyta > Magnoliopsida > Malpighiales > Erythroxylaceae > Erythroxylum > Erythroxylum echinodendron. The sequence continues at coordinate 39,687,219 of JANZXR010000171.1, forward strand.
TATTAGAAATATCTAATTCTACAAGTAATGGTTCAGGCAGAGATACTGGCTAGATACAAACCTTCCATGAATGCAACATCACTGATATCAAGCCTGCGGCAAGTAGAAGACATGACGGCCAAAACCTTAGAGTACTTCAAGAGCACTAGGCACATGATTCTTTACTACGAGGATATAGTCAAGAATCACACTGTAAGGAAATTGTCGATATTTCTTATTTCTTTATTGTTTTAGTTCAGCTAATTCAATGTTCTTAGAAACGGAAAGATATTACAGATTTTCCTGCCTTTGGATTAGCAGGAGCTATTTGATGTTGAAGATTTTCTGAAGGTTCCTCAGAGAGATCTTTATAGTCGTCAAGTCAAGATACACAAAGGACCGTTATCTAGTCAGATTGAGAACTGGGAAGAAGTTGAAAAGGCCCTTAACGGAACACACTATGAAAGTTTGCTGCACGGTGATTATAAAAAATGAACAGATGTTATAAATAGGATACTCTGCTGATTTTGACCACCTGCCAGTCACAGAAGCAGGCAGATTTCCACCCGATGAAATTTTGGCTACCATTTTTTTTTTCCTTCATTTTCCACCCACTAATCAGCATTTGATTTATTCTTTTGGTGTTTTTTTGTACTCCTGTAGAGAAAAAAGGTATATTGTAAGTAAGGAAAATAGAGAAAGAAGGTATATTGTACTAAGGAAAACAGAGAAGTGCTTCACATTGCAGTCTCTAGTTATGTTCTCGAGGCTTGAGCCTCAAACAGACTTGAAAGAACAATAGAATTCGAAATCAAGATTTCTATTTTTGTAAGGAATCTTTGTTGTCTTCAAATCAAGACAGGAACCATTACGAGGAAACTGTACTGCATTCATTTTGTTGTTGAAAGCTTTCTTAATCCCTTTTATGGTACTCGATGATCAGATCAATCCTATTTACCATGCACAGAAACAAGGCAGGAATTTTATTTTTTTTTTTAATATAAAGACAGATCACCTTACAGAGGACACAACCAATGGCGGGTGGTACCCGACTGGTCTTGCGTGAGTATAGGACCTAGCCCTGCTGGAGGATACTAGTTCATGATATCCAAATGGTGGACTGATAGCAAAATTTGCCAACCAGTCTGCGGGCCGGTAGCCTTCACATGTGTGTTCAACACGTACCTCCCAAAGTCGTGTGAGTAATTGTTTGATATTAGCCACCAAGGTCCAGTTATGATTTACGGTGAGATTTCTCACGGTAATAAACTTAACGACACCTCTGCTATCTACCCACAAAATTACCGGTCGTGCTCCTGAATTCCATGCCAACTCCAACCCCTTAAGGGTACCCCAAAGTTCTGCAGTGAGAGGAGTGCAACTGCCTATGTGAAAAGTAAAGTCAGTCTTCCTGGTCTTATGCTCATCCTGCATCAAACCTCCTGCGAAAACCAGACTAGAAGACGCCTTGAAAGCGCCATCAGTGTTTAGTTTACACCACCCCTCAGGTGGAGGTATCCACAAAATTTGGAACGCACGGTATGTCACTCGCGAGGAAGCTCGTTAAGAAAGGATATTGCCCTACGTAATGTTGTAAACTCTCGCCATAATCACTATCATGCTTGGTGTTGGGGGCACGTCTGAAAACAGTTGTTGATTCTGCCATTGCCAGAGGAACCAACAAGTGACTCCAAAAGATGATATTCCAGTCAGTTGTAACGGGGAGGTAGGGAGATGGGACAGGTTTTGCATTATCCAAGTTTTGGGCTTTGCTGTTAGAAAAGCTTGCCATAAGTAGGGAAGGACGAGTTGGAACCAAATAGATTAGGCAATCGTGCTGTCCCGTAAGATGTGGATGCAAGATTCCTCGATCGTAAAACAACTACCACATCTAAGATCAGTACTAAAGTGGCGTCGACAACGTTCCAAATTTGTCAAAAGCCTATCGTGCATCACTAGCCAAAGGAAAGTGCGACGCCGTTGTGGTCCCGAAAATTGCCAGATAACTTTCCAGTGTCGAGCTGGGGGATGCCAAGAACTTTTGACATAACGTAGCATAAGCCGAGTGGACAGTAAAGGTCCCTAATTTATTGCAGCCATTAAAGATTTGATCGAGCCCATTCTGCTCAGATGGAGGACGCATGACGGCGAGCTTCAAACAGACCGATGTTAGGAGTCGAAGTTGGATATTTGCCCAATTCTAGTTATCGTGTTCATCTAGATAGTCTTTGACCTGGGAATGTTGCTCCTCCTCAGAAATAGGCGTCACGACGAGTGCGAAGAGTTTGGTATTGTCCAACCACACATCCTCCCAAAACCGCACCAATGCTCCATTGCCGAGTACCCACCGAATGCCCTGGGTCATGAGCGGCCACACCTTACTAATGGCTTGTCAAAGTAAGGAACAACAACCAATTGGGATGGTCACGGGGACGTCTGCCCTTCCATGAAGGTATGTGCCTCGTAACACCTGGACCCAGAGGGGCTGGGGATTAGCAGTCACCTACCAAATGAGCTTCATGATAAAGGCATCATTACATTGCTTCAATCGCCTGAGACCAAGCCCCCCACTATCTTTGGGTTGACAGACGTCGTGCCATTAAGGAGGTGCACTTTGTGCTGTCGATCAATGACACCCCACAGAAACCTGCAACAAGTACCCTCTATTTGGTTGAGTAAGCCTTGGGAGATGAGTGTAGTTTGCATTCTGTAGCAAGGGAGAGCAAGAGCCACCGATTAAGTGTAGCGCGGGCAGCCAAAGAAAGAGTGTGAGCTGGCCAGTTGGCGACCAACTGGGGGACTTTGCCAGTAATGTGTTGGTATGTATGTTTAGTGATTCGGGTGTGCAGGAGTGGTACACCAAGGTATCGAACAAGATCCTAAGTAAGCTTGAAACCCAGTCATTGGCTTAGGTGGCTGACATCCCGTGCAGATACGCTATTAGAACAAAATAGTAAGAGTATTGGCCGCACTGACCATTTGTTCAGAGCTAGTATAGAAATCTCACTACATTGCATTTTGGAAATCAATTTAAATTTTAGAATTGTTAAAATTCTTTTAGAATAAGTTTTAATTTGTTTTTAATTTTGTAGATTCTATAAGATAGATTTCTGATTTTATTCTATTTTATTATAGTCAAAATATTTGATTTTGTTGAAGATTTACTTTGATTTTCTGTTTATTTGTAAGTCTATATAAAGACATGATCAGACAGAATAAATGGATGAGTTAAGTTGCAAAGTTGCATCCCAAAAATTTCAACATGGTATCAGAGCCATAGATCCTTGAGGGACTGTGAGATTGAGTGAAGCAAAAAAAAAAAAAATCCAATGGCTACTAAAAAAAGGTAGAGTCAAGTGATAGCTTTGATGATAATGATTCTCAAAAATCGTCCGATGAAGATGAGGGTGCCACTACAGAAGTTGCCGAGAAGGTTCCTGATGTGGCTGCAAAAGAAACTTTTTTTTATAGGTTGGTGAGAAAGTACATCAATAATAGTACGATGATGAGAAAGTGCATCATACAGTGAAGAGAAGGTACTTCACAAATAAGAAGTTTGGAGAGACATGCTCCAATGATTGCAGGTTGGTGAGAAGTGCATCAACAGAATGATGAGAAGTGCATCATTTGGTGAAGAGAAATGCTTCACAGAATATTCTGAAGATGAAGATATGTGCTCCAGAAAATTTGAATTAAGAGGGAATGTTGGAAATCAATTCAAATTTTAGAATTGTTAAAATTCCTTTAGAATAAGTCTTAATTTGTTTTTAATTTTGCAGATTCTATAGGATAGCTTTCTGAGTTTATTCTATTTTATTATAGTCAAAATATTTGATTTTGTTGAAGATTTACTTTGATTTTCTGTTTATTTGTAAGCCTATATAAAGGCATAATCAGACAGAATAAATGGATGAGTTAAGTTGCAAAGTTGCATCCCAAAAATTCCAACAGTAATAGCTCCCACTTGATCCTCGGAAGCCTTTGGAAAGAGGATTAAATCGTCTGCAAAGAATAAGTGAGAGAGAGCAGACCCCCGTCTACTTGTTTGGAAAAGGATCTAATGTTTAGCGCGAACTTGTTCACTAATGGCTTGAGAGAGGCACTCCATGGACAGGATAAACAGATATGGTGACAGTGGATTGCCTTGGCGAAGACCACCTGTGGGGCAGAATGAATTGGATGGCGAGCCATTCCATAGGATTTTCATGGATGGTGAGCTAATAAAGTTGAGCAAAAGCTAAATGAATTGGCAGGGGAAACCGATGTCCTCCAAAGTATCCTCAATAAACTCCCATCGCATGCAATCATAAGCCTTCTAGAGATCTATTTTGATAGCCATATATTTGCTGCCTGTTCGACGTCACATAGTATGGAGGGCCCCTTAGGCAATGATGATGTTGTCCATAAAATGTCTGCTCACAAACTAGTTTGGGAGGGGCTCACCAAATGAGGTAACAGGGACTTCAAACTCAACCTACAGACTTCAAAATTGTGTGATTTAGTTGAATATGAGACCTAAGAAACAAAGATAAATATCTTTAGAAGGGACTCTGATCTAATTCTAGCTCTATGACCTTTAAATTTGAGATCGAAAAAGGTGACCTGATGTTGCCCCTGTTTTAGAACAGCTTATGATATTTTGCCTATATCTCATGATTTAGAAGTTCAAATGGTCTGATTGTTAGTGCTATAGAAATTATAGACATAGAGGAAAATATGTCTAGAAGACCTTGAAACACAATTATGACTTTTTCTATATGCATATTAAGGAACAAGTAGTGGTATGAATGGAGAGAGTGTCTCTCACGGCGGTGGCATTATTTTTATTTCGATTTTTATCGAATCTTATTTGAACCTTTTTGAATGTGTATGAAACTTTTCAAAAACCTACAAATAAATAAAATAGGACTTACCATATGTGCGAATTGGGTGATTAAACTTTGAAACTTAATATTGAACATAATGCATGCTAAAGAAAGCTTACATGTACATTAATGATTGGTATGCAAATTTATTGCTCATATGTGTATAATGTGATTATACAAGTGTGATTTTGACACCTTTCTAATGTTGGTAAGTTATGACTTGCAGGCGTGAACATAGATACAGATTTTATGACTTGAAATGTATATCATTTGACTTATCAATATATGAATTGTGAAATTGGAAAATGGTTAAAGGAAATGTTACAATGCCTACTCTATTGTCTTGGTTGTGGATAAATAGGCATGCCTATAAGGGTACAGTGCAGCTACTACAGTTTGATACCTTCGGGTATTCACAGTTTGATACGTTCGAGTATCCACAGTTTGATACCTTCAGGTATCTACAGTTGATATCTTCGAATATCTACCGCACCCGTTATCCACACCCACAGAAAATGTGCAGGCCTAACATAGAAAGTAAAGTAAAGAGATGTAAATAATAAATATAGTATGACAACATAAATAATTGGTATATGAATGAGCTTTTGCATTTGTATTGATAATTTGTATCATTGAGCATTGAATATCAATGTTTAAGTTTTGAAGGTGATTTTATGGTATATGAAAAAAATATTGAAGCATGTTTTCTTTATTTATTTGATTAAGTATGCTATCATTATTTATATTTGTATGATGTTCATGAATGTATGTGTTTGGTGGATGTAAGTCCAAGCCATAGGAATGAGGTACTAGAAACATTTGCAGGGACCAAAGCCCACAAATGGAAAAAAAATACTTATGGAAGGCATTTTAGTTAAAGATGATTGTACATATAATGGTTAAAGAAAATCTTATGTTTTCTTTTGAATTACCATGTAAATGTAAAAATGTTTTACTATTGTTAAATGATAATGTTAAGCATTGGGGAATTTTATAATATGTATATTTATAGCATTGAACTAAAATGCATATCGTGAATGTATGTACAGGAAATTGGTTGCCTTATGTGTGGATGGTTATAGGTAATGTATAGGGGGTGTTACAAATTGATCCTGAAATTTTTGCCTCCTCTGGATCTGAAATTTGAACTTCTTTAAGTATGTTCTGTTTTACCTATTACAGTTTCCTTCTGATTTCTCAAATTTACTTGAGCTTTTAGAACTTGTTCTGTTATATTTGGTGATTTTTCATTCATACGTATTTCGCGGGACTCTGATGAGTCTTATAAATCATTGAGAGTCATGGACTCCAAACCTTTAGACTCTTCAATGGCTGTGATAATATAATCAAATAGACTTGTCAATGTGCACATGATCTTCTCCACGATATCTTTTTTCATAATTTCATGACCATTATTTTTCATCTCATTATTCAATTTTTCCATTCGGGAAAACTGATCACGAATACTTTCATCCATGCCTTGCTCCATCAACTTGTATTGCCTTTTCAAACCTTGTACTTTTGTTCATTTAACTATGCTTACTCCTTTATAGTTTTTAAGCAGAATATTCCAAGTCTCCTTTGCTATTTTAGCATGGAATATTTTTCCAAGAATCGGCAACTCAACATATTGATAAATTAAAAACAAGGTTTTTTCATTTAGTAAACAATCACAAACCAGTTTTTTTTACTGCCAATAGTTTTTCTTTTTCTACTAAGCCTTTCTCCAAAATTTCACCATATCTATTGCTTCTCAAATATAACTCAATCAAGTATTTCCACAATGCATAATTGCATTGGTTGAACTTGTTGAACTTCAATTATTGAACTCGAAGTCATCTTTATCTACTTAAGCACTTTAACAGTTTGGTACCAAATGTTGGCAATTAGATTGCCTAGAAATAAACTTTTTTAATAAGGTACACACTCACTTTATTAAAACTTCTCACTACACAACCTGTTGGAGTTAGGAACCTTACAATGCTTCCACATCACAACTTTTCTTTTTCACTCACTTTTCCTTTGATTTTGTACAATACATATGTAATGGCCAAATGGCCATATTTATATGGAAGTAAAGTATTGGACCCCGTTTCTGGAGTCTAACTTAGAGATCATAAAACATGAGCTTATTACCATAACATGGGTGTAATCCAATGAAAAACACCTTAACCATTATTAATTCATCTTCATGCTTTTATACCATAACATATCTTACTTATAT
>JANZXR010000171.1:39700202-39712846 GCA_027575705.1 Erythroxylum echinodendron
AGTAATTGCACGTAACGCTCCGTTATCTTAGGTTATGTGTCGGAATGACCTACGGGCGTCCCGATGCGTACCCTAGGATAATGGGGGTGTTACAGAAGTACTTTGCATTGATTAATTGTCCTGTTTCTATTGAATTAACTAAGGAGTTTTACTTGAACTTTAAATTTGACAAACCGGACAATTTTACTTTAAGTAGCCCTAACGAAATTCAACACAGATTAATGGGAGTCAAATTCAAATAGAGTGTCACTAAGTTCAATTTAGCCTTAAGGTTAATAGATGAAGATTGTGCTAATTCGACTCATTATAAAGAATTTGTCACAGACTATGACGAGTTCAACTCTTTTCAAGCATGGAAGTCAATGTCTTCTGATCCTTTTCCTTATCATCCTAGTCAATCTAAAGGAAGTGATCTCAAAAAAATGGAGTGGATTAATATGCAATGTTTCTTAGCCTTAGTTATTCCGGTCGAAAAGCTACTGCATATACATGTACTAAGGCTGAATTGTTCTTTATTTGGTGTATGGTGAATAAAGTGCATGCTAATTTAGGTACTTGGTTGGCGATGCAATTTAACACTATTTTATCTTCAAACAAAAATTTATATCTTAGTTCTCTTATCACTCATTTGGTTATTAATTTGAATTTTCTTGATATGACTGACACCGATATGCATATAACCTGTGAGATGGAACTTTTAGATAGAATTTGTTTAAGCAAGATGGGTGTAATTGAAAAACAAAGGATAACATGTTGTGATCGCATCAAGAGAGGTTCATCATCAACACAACGAGAGCATAGTACTATTCGACCAACTTTATATCTTTCAGCTCTACAGATCTGATAGGATTATCATTCTCGGCTAGATAGATTGAAAAGTAAAATTTCAAAAATGGAGAAAAATTTGGATGCTCTACTTCAATTCAGGTGGGTTGCACCTCCATACACTCTAACACCATAGTACACATCCTTTCTGATGCTCACACTTCAGGGAAGTCCTCAATTATTTATTTTCTTTGATTATCTTTATTAGGTTGTGAGTATCTTATGCATACATTAAGGACAATTTATGATTTAGGTATAGGAGAGTGAGTGTTTTCATTTTTATGAACTTTGTGACATTGCTTGGACTCATAATATGTTGATTCATATATTATTATTCCTCATCATAACTTTATAATTTTCTTATTGTTGTTCATGAACAATCCTTAAGTTAGGATACATTTTTTATTTAAGATCTAATGCATGAGAGAGATAAGCATGATTAGTGTTTTCATTAAATTATTTCAAAGTATCTCATTGGTTTTGTTGAATGAAAGTGTGCAGAACTTAAGGCATTTTTGACATCTACATGGGCTTTGAGCTTAAGAGCACTCATAACATATATGCTCATATATATCCTTTTGTTGTGTGTTATCAAACATAGCTTGTCTATGCTAGAACTTGCCTTTAAATACGTGTTGAAACCATATTTTTTTTTATATGAATTTGTGTATAAAGATGATGAGGGAATTTAGGTTAACCATTTTTGACCTAAACAAGCCTACCTTAAATTTTATCCCTAGAAAAACAATTTGAGTCTTACCCTTTCTTTTCTTGCATAATAACTTTGTTACAAGTCGAATTTACCCTTTTTGTTGTTGATATCCTTAATAATTTTGAACCCCTAAATTGAAGGACTTGTATTAGCATATTTGCATAGGATTTTGGCTAATCGTGTGAAAAGTAAATTAGATGATTCAAGTTGCATTGTTTTGTTTTTTTAAGAATGGAGGAGAAGAAAAAGAATCCTCTTTAAAATTGTTGTCGAAAAGAAAAATAAAAGAAAAAGAAAAAAGAAAAGAAAAGAAAAAGTTATTGAAAGAGATGTTATCTAAATCAAGTGAATTTTGATTTAAGTTGAAACTTATATGGATAAGTTTGTATGATTCGCTTCTATTTATTAGCCAAAAAGCTTCTTCTTGTCATACCTTACCTAAGTCACGTTACAACCATTATAAAGTCCCTTTGATTTATGCATTAAGTTCATTATTATTTAGTGTTGGAAATATGATTCTTGAGTAAGCTTATGGAAATAATTTGATATGTTTTGATTTAAGAGCCTAATAAACCGTAAACACTTTGAGCGTATATAGTGAAATCCTTGTGAGGGTGTCAAATCTTGTTTATTTGATTTTGATGGAATTGTTGAGATGCTATGTTTTAACAATGTGTCCTATAAGCGCTTATTCTCTCAATTGTTATTTTATCTTGACCCTTAAATGTGAATTAGCTTTTAGATATTTTTGGATGACATGAAAGGAGATGAAAGGTTGTTGTCAAGATGACTAATTTATTGAATTGATGTATGCTTAAGGACAAACATGAGTTTGATATGGGAGAATTTCATAAGATGTTATCTTGCTCTATTATTTGATATTATCTCCTTTGTTATGGATTTATTTTAATGCTTAAATATAGAAGTTAATGTTTGTTTTGTTTTAGGGGATGAAACATGAAGATTGCATTAAATTGTGACTCTATTGATGATAATCACAAATTTTGGATGAAGTGAAGAGATTGTTGCGGTGGATAAAGTTAATTATTTAAAGAGTTGGAGTTTAACTGGGAAACTTCTTCTTATTCCTATCATGTAGACCAGAAAGAGGTTCTCTCTTTTTTACACCTTTTTTTAAGTCTTAGTCTTTTTTCCATTTTTGTTATTGGAGCAAAAGTCATGTGTGGCTAAACTCAGTTATTCTGATTTAAGGGGATTCAATACTCTAATTGTAACCTTGTGAGATTTTGTGTTCTAACCTTTTTATTCACGTTTTAATTCAATTATTTCCTGTTTTGAGTTCTCATATTTCATGAATGATTAATATTCGATTAATCTGACAATTTAATTTAAAATTGATTATTTTATCGCTATCTAGGAATTAAATGATTCGTAATTGTCATGAAAGATTGGTACATGTAGCAAATAAGCTATTTATGAATTTCCATATTTAACTTATAATAAACAAAAAAATTAAATTAAATAATTGCAGCTATCTCGATTATTTAATTTAGGGTTTAATCTTTTTTACTGTTATTGCTATCATTTATTTGATATAGAATGCTATCTTACCTAGTCAATAGATGATAAGTTTTGGTTTGGTTACTGGGTTTGAACTAATTAATTTAGAAAAATTTGAGACTTATTACGACCATCCTAATATGTTTCAGACTAACTGCTTGAATCATGAGAATATTCTCTTTAAACAATGATCAATGTTACAATTAAATGAGATCTTTTTCTTGAATCAGAGTTTGGTAATCTTGATTTTATTATTTTTAAATTCAGTTGATTTAATTGGTTTTCGTATTAATTTTAGTTAATCAATTATTTAACCAAAAAATGCCCTATTTACTTTTATTAATTGAAATTAAGAAGCTAGTGTTTAGTTCTCTAGAGATTTGAGCAAGTTCCACGACTACTACAAAAATTTAGAGAATCAGAATTATTTTGGGGGCTTTGACAACCTGACCAGCATGTGTGATATTAAGTAAGCTTTATATAGTTGGATAATTGATTCGGGTCATGCAATAACAAATGATGAAAAAACTCAATTCTTATTGGTATATGATAGGACAAATTATGAGTCATTTATGTGTTAAACCCTAGATATAAGATAGAGTGGTTGTAATTTTATTATCAAAAGTTATATAGTAATTAGCTTAAGAACATGTTGATATCATTAAACAATTATAATATGATTTGCTTAATGATTATCAATTAAGATTGGACAAAGAATTTGATTGCAGTAGTTCAGTATCCCCTTCAGCTTCATGTGTTGATCATATGATTGATGTGAGTCTCGAATATGCATAATTGATTTACAAGAAAAATAACTATGACTTCTTACAATAAGATAGAGTTAGACAATTACTTAGAGTAAAGTGTTGTGACCTCGACTGAAAATGTGTAATTTGACATATTGATATAATGGAAGACACATGGAAGTATTTTCTAATCATGTAAGCAATTGCACAGGATCTCTTAACAATTCTGATATCTATTGTTACTTCGAAGTTTGTTTTTACTACTGACAGTCGAATAGTTAGTTCTCACCGTGCTTGACTTTATCCTAATATTGTGGAAGTTTTTATGTGTGACCGAAGTTGGTTAAGTGAAGAAGTTATTTAAGGTAAATTTTATTCTTTGTGATAGGTTAGTTTTAATTACCTTAATAATTTTAACAATTATATATTATATTATCTTTATATTGTTGCAGGTACTGAGACCAATCTTCTAATTGAAATTTTCTTTGAACAAATATTTGATAATGAACGTATATTTATTATCAATGATCATATATTGAATATTTATTTAATATAATTATTTCATAATTGGGTATAGTTTGTATAATAATGGTAATGAATTGAGAATAACCTGAGCTTAAAGTAGTTGAAGTTTTCGTGATTGGCTAATTCTCTACATTTTATGGTAAATCTAACAATATGCTTAATGGTAGATTGACCAGCTTCACCAGATAAGAAGTTGAATTCGGAAATTCTGTAGCCACAAGAATAAAGATTATCTTAATCAATTTGTTTTCGATAAGACTTGTGAAATTCCAAATGATTAAACTATCTTAAGCCAGGCTCGTATAGTTCCTGAACTACATCTCTGACTGCTTCCATATCAAAATGGAACCTTATTTATGGTGGCTAAATAATGGGATTGCAGTTTACAACTATAATGCTACCTCTCAAACCATATTGTGGTTCATTATTTTCAGCGTATCCTTGCATAGAGGAATTAGAGGCTTGACTGCATATTGGTTGTTACCAAGATCAATGCGAGAAGACATCATAAGGATATCCTCTCTCTTCTATAAAGGAACATATCTTTCATCTATAAAAGAAAGTAGATGGAAGGCAACCTCATTCTCTGACTTTCGTGGCATTAGGAGTAAGATGCCCCCGTGAGTCCTTCAAAATTTTACTTTGCTAAAGTAGGTGAACTTTACCTAACAAATTGTATTAGAGAGGCAATCAATTTATCAACATTCTTTGTCAATATTTTGATAGCGTTGGCTATGGAGGTTGTATTAGACTCCAATTCTATAATTTCATTTGTTAAAACAACGTCGTTTTGTTACAATGATTTTGGATTTTCAATAACAAAAAAGTTAGCTAAAGGCAAGACTGCTTTCTTAAAGTTTTCTATTATCACCTATGGTTGTAGGGTCTTCTTCCTCTAGAGCAAGAGGCTAAGTAATTTCTTTTCCATTCCACATTCTTGGCCTTGTTGTCCCACAAAGAATGCCAAATTGTTTAGTGTTAATCTAGAATTTAGGCATGTTAAGGAGGAATTTTCCTGAAATTTGTTTCTGACAACCTATCTATGATATAAATAGTCTTCAAACTTATAAAATGAAAGTCTAAGCTACTGAAATGCGAAGATATGTTGAAATGAAATATAAAGTGGAGAAAGTAATGAATTGTTGCGAAAGGGAATTACATACTACAAAAGGGAATTTGATATAACAAAGGTAGATTCGCAAAGTAAAGAAAGATGTAAAATAACAAAATGTGTTCAAAATAGGTTGATTGATTTCTCTAGAGAGTGTTCATTTTTTTTGTTATCCCAATGCTGGTAAATGTATGTTCCTCTCATCTTTAAGCTCTTTTTTACTATAACTTCCCACTTTCCTCCATTTTAGCTAACCACATACCACTGTAGTAACTTCTCTTCTTCTAACCCCCTTAGCTATATTTCTATTTAACTGTCTTCCACCATTTTATCAACTTCCTTGTTCCAGCCAAATGCCTCCCTATACTATTTTTTAAAACACAAGTCAATTATGTATTAACTATTTGTAATTTTTGAATTATGAACTTAAATGATTATCATTTTTTAGTATTTAGGTCCCTTTCATTTATGAGCTAAACTTCATAACTTTCCGAGCCATATGGGCTTAGTTATTTTAAGTTATCATCACAATTGTACTATTTTAAGTATGATATATTATTCTACATTTTATATAATTATATTTGTATAAAAATTAAATGATCATTTTTATGGTAATCATATTATTATTTATATGAGAAATATATAAAAAGTAATATTAATAAGAATTCGAGAAATGTAGTTATTTTTATATCTAATTTACATTTGCGATAAAATTAAAGTAAAACTAGAATTTGAGAGATTATAATTTTATGATTAAAAAAATTGTGGCGGCTGCATCGCAAGTAAATCCACGGCCAGGTTGGATTCGAAATATTGAATTAACCAATACTGAAGATTGGCTTTGTTGACTCCTTCTCTCTCTGTCTCTGTCCCTTCCCTGTTCTATGTTGACGCAGGCAAGGCTCTAAAAATTAGGCGGACGCTTTCAACGGCTACAAAGTTCACTCCTTTGTTTCTTTACCTCGTAGCTCGTACCCATCTCTTCAAGTATTTCTTTTTTTCTTTCTGGGATTGTGGTGATTTTGGACATGGAGCTATTGTTTGTTGTCACGCCATTTTGTTTTGGCAATTATGTGTTTTTCTTTTGATTTATGAAAAGGGAATTTTGATGCTAGTTTTAGTCTACTGAAAAAAGGAACAGAATATCTAGAGGTATTTGATTGGCATAAACCAAATTTCCTTCATGGAGTTGATGATTTTGGGTTCTAAAAGTTTTAAGAGCTGTCTTTGTCTTTATTTTATTTCTGCTGGCACTATAAAGCAGAAGCTCTAGTCTTATGATGTCGTTTCATGATTCCCATTTCTATTTCTCGTCTTCTATGTGTTTAAATTTAATTTTTCCGACGGTGTTGAAAACGGTACAGAACTCGAAGCTCGAGTGTTTTTAGAGGCTTTTTATTTAGTGATACAGTTTTTTGTTGGTTGCTGGAATTTTTGCCAACATCTGTTGCTCCAAATTGGAAGAATTTTGTGAATGTGAGTAATGATATGGGAAGCAGGAGTATCCAGACTTTTGAACAAATACGAACCTTTTGAATGACTTTCTCTCAATGTTGGTTTGAGTAGTTCTTGTGGGAAGTTTCGTGTGTAAGTTATGTGCAATTTATTCTAACACGTTTCATTTGGTTGATTTGGTAAAAGGGCTTCGATTGAGGTGGACTGGCAATCTGTGATAGTTTTACAATAGAGGAACGGTGCTTCTTTCTGGTGAATGATGCTAGCATTTCAACAAAATAGAGAGTAGATCTACCTCAAGTGATGGATGGTCGAATCTTGAGAGAAAGGGACCTTGAAGTTGATCTTGAAAGTGGTGGGGCAACATGCAAAGAGGATAGAAATAACAAACATGTGTCATCAAATAGACAAACCAATAAACTTATAGATGGGGATGGGCCATTGCATTTTGATGGATTGTTGAATTCATCAAATTTTGGTGAGGTTGTTGACAAGAATGTGGGTTTGTTGGTAGACAAGAATACGGAAGGAGAAGAGGATAAGCAGCACTTGAACTTTTGGTTTAGAAAGCACATAGAAGAAAAGAAAAAGAAGAAAAACAGTAACATGTGTCCCAAGCCACCAAGACCTCCTAAGGGTCCAATATTGGATGATGCTGACCAGAAGTTGGTGCAGGACATTGCTGAGTTTGCAACGAGAAGACGTGCCTGGATTCAGCAAATTAAAGCTGTAAAAAAGATGAGAGCGTCAAAATCATCTTGGAACAGCAGTCTATCGGCAATGGTTGTGACAATACTCTTTTGCTTGATTATCATCTTTCAAGGTACAGTAGCCTTCCAGAGTTTGGTCAGATTCATTTGCAGCCTTGTATCTATCTCTCCTATTAGAATTAAGTTTCAGGAAATGTATGGTCATTCACTTAATTATTAAATAATTTCAAGGTTTTTAAATTTCTGATGAATACCCTATACAGTATATAATCTTCAGTTTCCAAGTTAATTGCTTGCATAACTTGCGTTATATGCGTGTATTGCAAAATAACAATTTGTATTTCTTTTTTACAGCAGCTCTGGTAACCTTGCTTATTATCTGAAGATCTGTTTGTTTTAATTTTTGAACTTTCTTTCCTCTTGGTTTCTTGTTTTTCTACTTTAACTCATTGACATTTGTGAAAACTTGATGGAAATAAAACTCACTTTCTTTCTATCATAAAACTGAATGAGGCATGCAAACCCATGTACCAAAAATATATATATATATGAATATGTGGCATGATTACTGTGTTAAAATTTGGAATTGCATGGTCATCTTTCCATCACTTCAAAAGTTGGCTCTATGAATCTATTATTATGTCATGATATCTTGGGATGATAGCTTTTACTCATTTATTGAGTACTGCTCGAGATGGATCTTTCTTCTTTACCACTGCTCGAGATAAAGAATATTAATTTTACACTTGTAAGGACACCAAAAACCATAGGCTTGATGATAGGGGGAAAAAGATAAATGTTAGAAGCAGAGGAAGCAAGTAAAATTTATAGGTTCAATCTTTTTCACCTACTGCTCTCAGCAGTTTTTCATGTCCCTTTTCCTAATCTTGTCTGTGATTACATACTTTAGTGCCTTCTGAACTTAAGTGTACTGTGGAGCTTTTTGGCCTTTGTAATTGTTCCTTCGATATAATTTTGGTCAGTGAGTTCTATCATTCTTAATCTTTGCAATGCTAAATGCTTCATTCTGTGAATAAGAGGATTAAATTGTGATTTTTTCATTCAAATATGAGCTGGGTGTGTTCATGATCTATGCTATCTGCCTCAATCTGTGACACAGAGTTCTGAATTGTAACTTTTACCTCTGCATGAGCTGCATGTGTCTTCATAATTATTGCGATGCTATATGCTTTAATAAGAGCTCCAAAAGAGGACTGACTGTTCTAGTATAAGCTGCATATGTCTTGTTAACCTGAAACTGGAGCTTTCCTTTCTGTGCTAACACTGCTTCTATTCACAGTCCAGCCATAATAGTTGACTGTCTACTTAATTTCCTTAGTCTATATCTTGACTGTTCAATTACTAGCTAATAGTTATTGTTTATTCAATTAGCTTGCTTGTGATTGTTTAGTCTTAATGACTCCCAAGATGCTACATCATCTTCACATTTCAACAGATAAGTTTTGGAATTATAATCCAGATGTTTTTTGAGTAGAGGGGTCTTATCTTAGCCTGGTGTTAACACTGCAAAAGTCCACATTGATTTCATGTTTTGGACCTTTCTTATAGGTATTTGCTCGAGGCACCAAGGAACTACATCGACAAAAGTGTCTGTCGAACCAGTAATTTCGGGGGAAGAAGGCTTGATATCAATCCACTTGTTCAATGCTTCAGTTCCATGAAGGTAGTTCCGGCTTCCTTGGGTGATTATTACATAATTTTCATTTTCCATCTTTGTACCAATACCTGAGGGAGGGATATTAATTGTATGCAGCCTTCTCTTTGAATTTCTATTAAGTGGATATTTCCGTTATTCGAACCTATGACTTTGCAGTCACACAGGAGTAACTAGTAGCTCGCCCTCAAATTCTAATTTTCTTTCCTGTTCATAAAATGTTCCATTTTCCATGTGATCACAGCTTGGCAGAGGATGGCATTCTCTTCTGATATGAAGAAGTGAAGCTGCAAAATTTTCTCCTTTTGTTGGAGTGTTACTGACTCAGCATCCGACTGTTTGTATATTTTTAAGGAAACCTTCTACTTTGATGAGATACTTCAACATACCCTTTTGTACAAAGTTATTAAATCATATGGTCCAACAATTTTACTCTCTCTGTTTGATTAATTTGGTTGGCTACCGTTCTTTCCTGGGATTTCAATACTTATGAGAGACTATATCAACTGTTTGTTCTCAACGTAAACCCCACTCATTGCTTTCTTTAACTTCTTGTCTTCCAGATTGATTTAATTGTTATAACGTTTAATGATTATATTTATACCATGCTAAAATAATATATTTGTAAAGACATTTTAAAGTAAGACAAATGCTAAAATCTCATACTCTAGCCGTTTTCAACGGTAGTCCCTACCGTTTCTTATGTATACGTCAACGAGGACTAACTGAAGTAATATGCTTGAATAGGTTTGCAAATTACTGCTATACACCTAATAACAATACATATATATGAATGTAAAAGGCCGTCAAGAATGCTGAGGTGCTGGTTGGTTGGTGGCCTAGTTGGTCTTTTGCATTAGTTCCTCACTTCCTTTTGTGTCTTCTGATTTTTGAAGTATAGTTCTTTAATGGTAACTGATGATAAATAAACAGAATGAGTTTTCGAAGGATCCCAATCCATTTCACGAACCTGCAAAGGTGGACATGAGTTCGTGTTTTAAAGGTGTACTGTTAATTTCATGACACAGGAATAGAACATCTTATTAAAACTGTCTTTATCGTTCTTTGTTTCTGCATGCAATTGACTTTTTATCTTTTTTCGAGTTTCTGTAGACTTTAATGGTTTGATAGTAACCCAACAGTGAAAACTAATGTTATCTACTGTTGAGTGTATTTTGGTGACAACATAATTGGAACGTAACTTCCATAGTGATGTTTGCTTAGAGAAGAAAGAGAACAATAGAGACAGAGAAATATCACAGAATCACAGAGGAAACAACTGCATTCAGTTTTACATATCGATATAGCCATTAGTAATCCGCTTAAATAAACGTGATAGTCTAGTAATTCAGTGTATACTACTAGTGTAGGATTACAATCCTGGAGTCTTTATTTAAACGATGCATATGCGTTTAGTAATTAACATCGACATGACTTCCATTGCTTCCCGCATCTGTATCGTCTTCTTCACTCATCTCTGTAACAATTCCCTTCCCCTTAACATTCTTTTAGACCAAATTAATCTCTGGAAATCGTTTTTGAAGATCAAAGAGATACTCCACGTTGCGTTGGTGTTCTCCCCATCTGACCACTGGATTAACAGTTGAGTAACAACGCGATTATTTCTTTTCGTCATTCGTCTCCCAAGTACTACCATCGCAAACGTTCAACATGTGTAAGAAATTTTGGCAGTGACAACGAAATTCTTCCTTGCGCCATGCATGCCCTTTTCAAGTGTGACACGTGAAATACAGGATGCATCGAAGACTCTGGAGGGAGCTCTAGCTTAGACGCCACCTTCCCAATACATTGTATAACTCTGAATGGCCCATAATAGAGTGGAGATAGCTTCTGGTTGCTTCTTCTTTGAAGGGAATGCTCTTTTTATGGCTGTAATTTCATCAACAAAATTTCAGCAATCTTGAATTCACTTTTGATCGTCTTGAATCGGCATATTGTTTCATCCGATTCTGCCCCCTCCGTAAATGAAATTTCATTACGTTCGACATTACCCCTTTGTTCTTTAAAACTTGATCCACTTCTATAACTCTTGAATCCCCCATAATATAAGGTGTATAAATTAGTGGTGTATAGCCATACATAATTTCAAATGGTGTAGAGTTAATGGAAGAACGATATGTTGTGTTGTACTAGGATACCCATTCGCTTCATCGTTGAGGTGCTTCACTGCAAAAGCATCGTAAGTAGGTTTCTAGAATTTTATTCACTGCTTCCTTCTAGCCATCTGTCTGCGGGTGGTAAGCGATCAAATACTTCAATTTAAATCCTTGCAAACAAAGTAGCTCTTGCCAAAATCTACTCAAGAATATGAGAGATCGTTGATGATCGAATGAGGCATGCCATGTAACTTAAATACATTGTTGAGGAATAATTCTGCAATGTCTCTAGTAGTATATGGATGTTTCACCAAAACAAAGTGAGAATATTTTGTAAACTGATCCACAATCACTAGAATGATTGACTTCTCCCTCGATATAGGTAGTCCTTCGATGAAGTCGACACTGATCTCCCACCAACTTCCTTCTAGTAGTTTAATTGTTTGCAATAATCCTGGATAGGCAGAATTATCATGTTTATTCTTTTGACAGCTCATGCATTTCTGAATGTGAATTTGAATGTCCCTGGCCATCCCCTTCCAATAAAATATATTTTGCAATTTCTTCATTGTTGCCATCATGCCTGTATGTCCTCCCATGGCATCATCTCGACTAATTCTAATTATTTGCTCTCTGAGGGCCTTATTGGCGCCCACCACTAAACGACCCAGCTTAATAATCCATCATTCCATTCGTAAACATTATACTTCATAGTTTCAGATTCCATCCTTTTAATGATATCCTTAATTGCTCAATCCACTTCCCAACTTTTTTTTAATTTCCTCTAACAGCCTACCTTGTATCTGCATTACTGATAACATTAACATCTCTGCATTGGTAATTCTTAAAAGCGCATCTGTAGTTGCATTCTCCTTCCTACTACAATATTGAACCTCAAAGTCGTACGTAAGAAGTTTCGGAAGCCATGATTGTTGGAAGGGAGTTGATAAGCGTTGCTCTTATAAGTATTTAAGACTTCGATGGTCTATTTTAACGATGAATGGTTTCTAGCACAAATAGTGATGTCAATATTTAATTGCCTTTATCCTTTATCACCGCTAAAAATTCTTTTTTGTAGGTCGATAATCCATGGTGTCTTCTAGCCAACAATTTGCTGAGGAAGGCAATTGGATGTGTAACACCTCATTATCCTAGGGTATGCACCGGAATGCCCATAGGTCATTCCGATACATATCCTAAGATAAGGGAGCGCTACGTGCGATCACTACAATACTCCACATGGCATC
>JANZXR010000171.1:39726006-39737900 GCA_027575705.1 Erythroxylum echinodendron
GCCTTGTGATGGGGAAGCCCGATATGGAAGCTTATATATATATAAGGGGGTCTCCTGTGGTTACTTAAGTAATTCACAAGCATTCGGAGCTCTGACACGTTAAAAGCGCTCGTGTCTTAAGGAAACTACAGAAAGGTCTATATCTCGAGCCGGTGAATGTTTTCCATACAGGTCCCGAGGAGATTCGAGCTCGTTTGACAGCTAGAAAAGGCTCATAAAGATTGGATGGAACCAAATCAGGTACTCCGCATTATCTTCATTTTTAATCCTTTCACGTCCAATCCTGGGTGCGTAATAAAGTCTGCTCTACGCGTTACAAATATATGCAACGAATTTTGTGTTTCACTGGTCCGGATCCAACATTCTATTATTACCCCATGGTTAGTAGCAGGGGACTTCAATTGTACACTAAATTCGAAGGAGGCGGAAGGTGGTAAGAAATATATAATGGCAGATGCAAGAGAACTCACCTCCCTGCTTAGCAAGGTGGAACTGCTGGATATCTGCTCTACGGGACGACATTTCACGTGGAGTAACAAGCAGCAGGGGCATATGTTCATTAGCAAAAAACTAGATAGAGCACTTGGCAATCCGGAACGGCTCAACAAGTTTCCTCAATCATACGTACGCCTTGGTGAAAATTTATTATCGGACCATTCCTACATATTAATTAACATAGTCGATCATCAGAGACATGGTAACCCCTTCCGTTTTTTCAATGGCGTTACGAATTTACCAAGTTTTATGGAAATAATTCGGTGTTGCTAACAGCAGGATGTGATAGGGTACAAAGCTTTCCAATTCATGCAAAAGCTAAGGAAGGTTAGAGAAGCCATTAAGTGTTTTACCAGGGGAAAAACCAGAAATTGGAACAGCTCCAGATCAAAGTAAAACGAGCTCAAGAGGAATGCTACCACAAGGCGAATGACCCGATCCTTAGGGAGATTGAATCAAATCTCTTAAAAGAGTATATAAAAAAAAACTACAGCTGCAAAACTCAATCATAAAACAGAAAGCGAGAGTCAACTGGCTTCGAGATGGTGATTCCAATTCCAAATATTTTCATTCCACGGTTCTGGTGAGAAGGAATTTTAATAAAATTGTCCAGTTGCAAGATAGTCAGGGGCACATGTTCTCGGATCAGACTGAGCTGCTTGATTTGGCTAGGAAGTACTTCTCTCAACTGATGGGGCCAGTGCAAGCTGAACTACCGACGGAGAATGTGCATAGAATACTAGCTGGCTCAATCTCATAGGAGGTTAAACAAGCTCTGATTGCTCCATTTACTGAACAAGATGTTAAGAACACTGTATTTAGCATGCATCCTTCAAAAGCGCCAGGACTGGATGGCTTCTTTGCCTGGTTCTTTCAAATCACGAGTAAACTCTTTACCGAAACAGTGTTGGAGTATTACTCCTCCAAGAAGATGCCTCAACAAATTAACCATACATATGTGTGTCTTGATGGGGGACTTCCCACCAATTTCATGTTGTAATATGATCTGTAAAAGTCATCGCAAAGCTACTCGTGGATAGAATGAAGGGTATTCTTAAAGATATTATAGACATTTCTCATGGCGCATTCATACTAGATAGGAAAATAGGAGACGACACTACAAGAGCTGTTAAAGGAGTATTCGTCTGGAAAAAAACTCAATAGCTGCGTTATGAAAATAGACTTTTTAAATGCATACGACAAGATCAATTAGAACTTCATTAGGGTATGTCTGGAAGCCTTGGATTTCCCTGATTTATTTGTGAAATGGATTATGAATGCTGTGCAGTCCTCGACAATCAATATACTTGTAAATGGCATTCCTACAAAGCCATTCAAAAATGAAAGAGGTATAAGACAAGGGGATCCAAGGGGATCCTTTATCCCCTTATCTCTATCATTGCAATGGAAGGTTTCACTGGACTGATCTGTTCTTTTACAACTCACAATGGAGCTTATAGAGTTCACTACAAGTGAACTGAAGCAAAGATCACCCATCTCATATTTGCAGACGATCTTCTGTTATTCAGTAGAGCGGAGGAACAGTCCATTAACATCATGAAACACACTCTGAATCTTTTCTCCAAATGGTTGGGCGTGACAATCAATGTCGATAAAAGTAGTATATGTTTCTCTTCGGACATTAAGGAGGTGAATGAGCTGAGTAATATTATGGGTTTAAGTATTCAAAAGCCTTCTCTACGTTATCTAGGAGTCCCAATAACTTCCTACAAGTTGAAATATTCAGACTGCCTACCACTATTAGAGAAGATCAAGTCCAGAGTGAATTCATGGCAGCATCATCGCCTATCCTATGAGGCAAGGATTACACTGATTATTTCGGGTTTGAGCAGCTTACACACTCACTGGATAGCACATGTAGCGTCATGAAGGAATTTGACAGGATGTTGAAAGCATAATTATGGTCCGGAAAGGCTGATACAGCTAAAGCAGCTAAAGTTAGTTGGCAAGAGCTAACTATTCCCAAGAAACAGGGTGGCTTGAGCATCTCATCTATTTATACTAGACAAAGAGTGTGATGGTGCAGACAAATATGCAGCTCCTCACGGATAAGGATAAGGAAGGATTGTGGTCCAAATGGATTTATACGATCCATCTTCAGCATCGCAACTTTTGAAAGATTGAGAGCTCTACACAGTATTTGAGCACATTCAACCAGGTATTGAAACTAAAGGCAGATTGTTTAGCCATTCATCAAAAATAGAGTTAATATGGGGAAAGTACATGGGTGTGGTTTGACAATTGGATGGATGGCAGCCCCCTATGCACCAATCCTGAATTTCGTGTGTTGAGAAATAGGATACCGCGGGATGCCAAAGTCTCATATCTGCTTATGCATGGCGCAAGAACAAGACAGTTTAGAGGATTTTCTACCCTTGTTGCTCACCTGCCACAGATTGGAGATAGAGAAAGTGCAGATGCTATCTACTGGACACCAAATACACAAGGTTCATTTACAAATGAAACTTGCTATTCTATTTTTAGAAGTGATTACAGGGAAGTGCCTTGGTATTCCTTAGTGTCGAAGAACTCTCTCAATCCGAAAGCCTCGGTAATCACCTGGCTAGCGATCAAAAATGGACTGAGGACTAAATTTAAATGGTTTGCACCTACCGATAAGTTATGTTTACTTTGTCGAGCGGCCGAGGAGGACAGAAATCATATTTTCTTTGAGTGTATTTACTCAAAAACCATCTGGAGCCACATCCTTCACATGCTGGGGGAGACAATCAACAGTTATGAATGGGGGCATTCTTTGCAATGGATAATAAACAAGGCGAGGCCTTACAAAGAGAATCACATCCTCTTTAAAGCTGCTTTCATTACCACCATCTACATGCCATGGATGGAAAAGAACAACAGACTCTATAAGCAGGTGGAGGAAGATAAATATCGACTAGCTGAAAAAATACTGAATTGGATCCGAGCCATCATGATTGCCAAGAAAGTTGATCACTTACTAACTCCTCGCATGAAAATCATATGGAACCTATGATCTGTCGCAAATGCTCTGATAGTTTCTTTGCAAAACAGTGTGAGATAGTTGCTGTATATGTTGGTTGAAAAGTTGATTTCTAGTTCATCTAGCGTATAGCGTGTCTTTTGCAGTAGCTTTCCAATCTAAGTTCACTGTGTAGGATGTAATTATGTTATAGCTTTAGCTATTGTTAATATATAATTCTTTCATTTTACAAAGGATCTACCATTCCGGCTTATTATGCAGGTGAGGATTTTCTGTTCTCTTGCTGCTAATCTCTGGCAAGGAAGACCTGACAGCAACCAATGATCCTTCTAGTTTGTAATTATTTGATGACAGACATGATCAAGAGAATTGGAAATTTAAATTTAGATGAGCTTTATAAAACATCAAATTCAAATTCTTCCATTAATTTGCTACCTTTTGTGAAACTGGATTGAATCAGGCCTAACATAGATTCAATCCTTTAATACCAGGAACAGCAGAAGTAAAAAGTTATGCAGTCTTCTTCTAATGAACGTTGCAATTATCTAAGAATACAGAAAATGATGCTGTCTGCTGATACGTAAGCTGGAATCTAACCTAATCCCTTATGTTGTCTAAGTTAAAACAACTAAACTTCCTGTGATTGCTTCAGAACATTTGGTTGTTCATGTCCTGCACTGGATATACTCTCAATCAGTTCACGGCCCTTGGTTTCGTACGGAAACAGGAACACAGAAATTCCTGCTATGAAAGCTACACCGGCGAAAAGACCAACAGCTGCACTTTGGTGACACCCTTGAACCAAACTCACAGCCACAAGAGGGCAGATCATGCCACCGACTCTTCCCATTGAACTTGCCACTCCAACTCCTGTTGTTCTCACCGAAGTCGGATAGATCTCCGGAGCGTAAATGAAGACTATGGCGAACGTACCGGTGATGCATATTCGGGCTATGAAGAGGAGAACTGTGGTCACAGTTGATGATCGATGGACTACCAATGGCAGTATGATTATGCCTGCCACTAAGAACATACCTACCATTGATAGTTTACGCCCGAATCTATCGATGATGATGGCTGCAATCACTAATCCAGGGAATTCTGCAAAGCTGGTGATGAATACGTCCTTGTAATTGACACTATCATCAGACTTCTGAGACTTATCAGGATGAGTTGAGTAGCATTTGTTGCTTCTATTGTTCAATTCAGTTGTCAGCAAAACAAGGCCGTAGTATGAAAAGGCATTTGCAAAGAAAATGAGCCATAACAAGAGGGTAGATCTAAGCAACTTTGGTGAAAGAAGCAACAGAAGTGTTTTTACAGGGTCCAAGTTCGCATCCTTAATTCCAGGAGCCGGATCTGCAGTTTGGGAAGGCAATTCTTCATCTCTTGGAGGAAGGTTTTGTAGTAGACTCTGTTTTAGTTCATGATCAGAAACTAAAACACCAGGAGGCAATTCTTTACCATTTATTCTGGAAATTTTCTGCATAATTTTGAGGGCATCATCTTTCTTACCTTTCAAGCACAAATACCTTGGAGACTCAGGAGTCACTATATAGAACAGGAGCAGAACAAAGGATGGCAGAGAAGAGAAACCAACAAGCCATCTCCAACCCAACCTTGGCATAACAATCCATGCCACACCAGCTTCAAAGATTGTGCCAACAGTCCAAAAAGCTGAGAAAACCATCATCCAAGATCCTCTATTTGGGGCAGGAACAAACTCCAAGAAATATGATAAGAGTACAGGACCACCTCCAATACCAATTCCAACGAGACAGCGAGCAATAATCAAACAGGCATAATTAGGTGCGAATGCGCTTAAAAGACCAGCAATGGAAGTAACTACTGATGTAACCAGATACCCTCTTCTTCTTCCAAATCTATCAGAGACTTGGCCCCATGTAAACGACCCAAGAAGCACACCAGCAAACACCATGGTGGTTATCAGACTCTCTTGATTGGATGTAAGTTTCCATTCAGACTTAACCGCTGATCCCACAAAAGAGAGGATCATCATCTCCATAGCTTCTGCAACCCATCCCATCCCTGCATAGATAAGAACAAGGACTTGGAACTTTCCAAACCCCATAGCCACAAGGGCTTCATCAACAGTGTACCTCGGTTCTTTGTTGTCTGCCATAACTACTCTTTCTTGCTCGTCAGGTCCTGGCTTATGGATTTGTCCGAAAGAAAAAGTAGAACACAAGTACACAACAAATTAAATCAACCACAAAATAAAAGGGCGGCGGCTCCGAGAATAGACGAACAGAAATGACAGATGAATGCGGTTGTCAGGGTGTATTCAGAAGTTACAATCAATGACAATGACAACCACCAAAACATGTGTTCATCAATAATTGAAGGAGATAAAAGGTTAGTCAGGGCAACAACTACAGTGCCAGAAATTGACAGCAACAATCTTAAAAGCCCTGGAAGAAAGTGCTGTCCTGGTTTTTGTATTATTGATCGCTTATTTTACCGATATAAATACGCAATCACATGCATCGGATACTTGGCTGCATCCCCACTTTTCATGGATTTGATAAGACCATACCCCCTACCATCCTCAGATTAATAGCTTCCAAAAACTTAATTAAACTTCAAATAAATTCCTCAGCCTGGAGTGTACCCACAAAAAGCCAAATAGTTTAATGTAAAACAACTTGCATGTGAACTCTAATTCAATTCAAGATGCCCTTCGTTATCAATGAGACTGAACACTCCAAGACAACAACTCGACTTTAATAGAACAGAGAGCCGTGAAGTGTGCAACTCTATTATCTTTTTTAGAGCTATATAAGTTATAAAATGTACTAATACTTTACCAAATATCATATAAAATGATAAATAATCTCATAGTGATAGAATATTTTATTGTTGTTTTTAGGGGTTTTCTTACATATTAATAGATAAAAATAAAAGCTTTATTATGTCATGTTAATGTATTAAAATTAGGAAAAATTATTATTTTGGTAGTATAGTTAATATTAATTTAATTATTTATAATACATATACACTAACAAATAATTTATATTATGGATAGTAATTTATTCAAATCCGAATCATGATAGTTATAAAGAAATCGGAGATAAATTTCCACAATTAAGAGTTGATTTAAATTAAAATTTATAATTTCAAATAAATGTTTTAAAAATCGATAAAATAAGAAATTTAAGATTCAAAATATTCAATCAGTATTATACCGTGCTAAATATTAAATAATTTGAAATATGATTGAAAGAGATTGTCTTCTATACCGAACAATTTGAAGTTTAATTAAACAAATTGTTAAATTGCAATTAATTTATTTACTTTGGTTCATAAAAATTTATTAATTTACGAAAATTGTTTGATTAATTAATAAATTGATCGATTTTTAACAACAAAAATTATTAAAGTAAATTGAATCGAAAATTTTAAAAGTTTAAAGTTTTTGTTTGGCCAAATCTCAGTTGGATTTTGTAATCATTCTTTAAACTACTCGTCTATATCTTTTTTCACATTTTATTTCTTTTCTATTAACTATGAAGGGCAACATATTTCAATAACAAAAAGTCCTCTACGAGTAGTTGAGTTTGTGGAGTAGGAACACTTAAAAAGGTGATAATTGATTGGCATTTACTATTAATTTAAAGTTCAATTAACAATAAAAAGATAAGCAAAAAAAAAAAGAAGCTAAATGCAAAGTAATGATGAAGTCTGCTTTATTTTGGTTGTGAAAAGAAAGAAAGTGTTTAAAGTGACGATCACCCAAATAGTCGGCCATTGGTTGGACTCAGCTCTCTCGCATTTTCACATCAAGGATACTAAAAATTAGGGAAAATATCTATTTAGATTTTTTCCTAATTTTTTAAAATTAATATAGCTTGAAAACAGAATGTAAAACAGAGTCCCTTTGATGTAGGATCTATCACGACATGATTTGGTCCACACACATCAGGTTATTCTGTTCTCTTTGTCCATATTTTGTTCTTCTTTGTCCACCACTACCTATTTTCACATGTTTATATTTTATGCCAAAAAATTTAGTTAGGATGAGTCGGGATGGCAATGGGCGGACAAGGTCTATCTAGGCCTGATTCAAAATTTTTTAAAATTAAAATATCAAAATGACGTTATTTTATTATTATTTTGGTTCGACTTAACCCAAGGCTCGAAATTTTTAAGGAAAAGAACAATAAGAGTTTGATCTGTTGACCTAAAGTTGGGCCAGGATGGGCTACAGCGAGCCCGGACCCTATTGCCATTCTTAGGTGGATTCGTTCAATTTTCCAACATTTTTAAAATTGGACCGGAAATTAAATCGGTAAAACATAAGGTTTGAGATTTAAAAAGTTCAACTGATATTAAAAAGTCATAAAACATGTTAAAAATTGAATAAAATTAAAGAATTTGAAATTTGATGTAAAAAGTTTGTCCTTACTTATTAAAATTTTTAAAGTTTAATTGAAAAAAGATTGTTAAATAAAAATTAATTGGTTTATTTTTGTTTATAAAAACTAATTAGTTTGCGAAAATGGCCGATTAATTAATCTGATTAGTTTTTAACAACAAAAATTATTAAACTAAAACAAACAAAAAAAATTAATTGGTTCAAAATTTTGACTGTTAAACCGGTCAGTTCAGTTTTTAAAATATTACTATTTTCACGTGCTTATGTAGGAGGAAGGATTAATCTTATAATCAACTTTCCTAAATTAAAAAACAAAATCAATAATCTCCCTCTTTCTATATATATACACACACACTCCACAATTAATCCATAAATTATATATTATTTTTTAAGTAATTATTAAATTGTCTTATTTAAAATATCAATTATTCAAAAACTGTTTAAATATCCTATTTTGTGTATTAAGCAAACCAAATTCCTCACTTTTTAACTAGCTATATTAAAATTACATAAATCATTATATTCAAATCAATATAATAAAATAATTTAACTTATTAGTTATCGTTATGTTCTGTTATAACTTTCCTTGTATGTTTTGTTATAGAATTGTAATGAAATTATTTGTAATTACATCTCCTTGAAGCATGGATTATATATATACCAAAATAACCACTCATTTTTCTAGAGGAAAGAATGGGCCGTACTTGGGTTCGACCCAAACTTTTGTGGTCAGGCTTGAGGCTTACATTACAATTCCGATCAAACTTAAGCAGCCTGAAGTTGAATCGAATCCGATCGGGCTTGAACTAAGCTCGATTAAATATATATTATTATTTTAAAAATTAAAAAAGATGTCATTTTTTGAAAAATTTTAGGTTTAAACCTAAGTTAGGCTTGAATTTCAAAATTTTTAATAAAAAAATTAAACCCAACCCGAAGTCAGATTAATTTGAATCAAATTCGTTGACTTTGTACTAATTGGGCGAACCTTGCCAATCTTACATTTTTTCCTCACATTCTTAGTCTTTAGATAAAGGGTGAGTTTTAGAGTAAGTTGCTCCTTTGTGACCATAAGATTACAGACATAAGTCACGAAATCAATAGTCTTTAAAAAGCAAATTTGTGCAAAACAAATTTTGCTTTTGTACTTTTAGATAGGACTTGTGAGATTAGGCTTTGGCTCTCTGGGTTTGCACAACAGCCATATCCTCTAAAACTGACTTTGACTCTGGCTTCGGCTTTACAGAAAATGGGTGTTAAGATAGTACACACAAAACAATCGAGTTCTAACTTCTAAATGTAGAAAATTTTAAATAATCCATTACAAATAAAGTGAATATTAAATATTGAAAATTTATTTCGTATTATACTTATCTAATAATTTTTACTTCAAAAATATTTAATAAAGAACATATAAGATTTTATTATAGATTTTATGCAAAATATTTTTTTTTAGAAACAGAGGAACTCATAGCTGTTATTCGTTGGATATGCACTGGATAAACGCCCGGATTGAAGTAATAGCTGTAAATCACGCCAACTGGGTACTCTACACTAAGCAAGTCCTATACAACAGGCTCAATAGTGAGAGCATAGATAGGGGGATTCGAACACAGGACCTTTTGGCTCCATGCCTCTCACTCCACCAACTCGACTATGTCAAATCACTTATAATTATGTTTGGTAATTAACGGAATTGATTTTGTACTCATCTCGTAGACCTGCACCAAAAAATTGCATGCTTGATCTGTCAAGTTAGCAGATTTTTCTTCAAGATTTGAGCTTGGAAGAAACTTGACTTGGGACAGTGGGTTTCAATATACATATCGGTGCTTTTTTTATCATATTTTGAAGTTTGTTGGATGAAAGAAAGGAAATTTTTATTTCACATAGATTCAAAATGGATTCTCGCGTGAGCTTTTTTCTCTCCCTGTTGTCGAAAAGTTGGATTCTTTTATATGATTAAACGTAGATCTGCTAAAGCCTTTTCAAGATCTGGGTTTTTTGTTACTTTTTATAATTTGGGTGTTTTTCTTGGCATTTTTCTTTTCTTTTGTGTGGTTTTCGTGTATTGTATACTCATAGTGGGTTTTGGTGAAAAGATAACAGGGTAAGTGATGCTTTTTGCCACTCTCCAAATCATGTGGATTTCTCCTCTCTGTTCTTTCTACCTTTTGCTTTTTTGTTGTTTATCTTCCTGGAAACCAGATCTAGGAGTGGTGCGACCCATATCTGCCTTCGATGGCCTCCCCTTTCTTCTTCCTCTCCACGATCTGCCACATCTTTCTCTCTCGAGAACTCACTGTTTGTTTATCTCTCTAAAACCACAAGTTTTTTTTATTCCATAGTTTTCTTCGATAGTTTGAGTTTGGGTTTGGGTTTCTGTGTGGACACAAATAACCATGTGGCGATAATGATAGTGACGTCAAGGAGAATGCTGATCCTCAACTGGTTAGTGAGCAAGTGGTGATTGAATATGTCCCAGAAAAGGAAGAGCTGAAAGATGGGTTGGATGATGAATTCAAGAAGATCTTTGAGAAATTTTCTTTACTTGAAACTGGAGGTTCTGAGGTAAATAATTTAGTTTTGCTGGTGGGATTATCTGATCATGATATTTCAGTTCCTTTATAAATGGTATGATATCGTCCTCTACCTATTTTACTCTCCCAAGATTTTCCAGGTACTTCTTTTGCTTTATCTTTGTATCCCTCTATTGAGTTTTATAGATATAGGTTTTATGTATGGTGGTTAGGGATGTTGGATCCTGAACTTTTCTTAGAAGACTAGAACTAATAAATGAGAAATGTGGAGCAGTTCATATTTGTGTTTTGATGATTTTGGTAGTGAGAGACTATGAAATGGGCAGAATTAGGGTGAAAGTGATGAAGAACACGTGTATATATATATATATATATATATATATATATGTATGTATGTATATATATGTATATATGTATATGTATATATGTATGTTCTGTTATTGGTGTTCATAGATGATATGGAGTTGAAAATGAAGTAGAGAAGAGTGATCTAGGTATGAGTTGAGATAAGGAAAGACGTGAAAACAAAATTGGTAGGGATCTGGAAAATGTTCCCTGAATATGTTTCAGTATTTTAGCCACAATGTTTTCTCTAGTTGTCCAACCGAGATGATTCTTAGGATTAACCTAGAAATATATGACTAAATTTAGTATGAAAACATCGAAATTCAATTCTATCTCTAAGAGTCTCAAAATTTATCATGAATTGAAAACCAGGATCCGTACATTGGGAGCTGAAGGTGAAATTCGTGTTATGACTTTGGGAGAAAATGTGGATTTACATAGATAGATTTTGGCAAAATTATCTCCTTGAAAGTTGTAGATGTTTTTATCAGCTTTCTAACGATATAAAGTTTGTAAATTTTGGATATCGAAGTCGAAAGATACGAGCATTACAAGTTATGAGATTTCATCGTCTTAGTTTGACTTTTTGCGCCTCATTTTGCTTCGTCTCAGAATGACGTTAGCATCGTCTTAGAAAGACATCATTATAGTCTCAGTTACTGTTCATCGTCTTAGTTTGACTTTTTGCTTCTCAGTTTGACCGTCTCATTTTTCTTCTTCTCAGAATGACATCAGCAATCGTCTCATGACGTCAGCATCGTCTCATTTTGTTCAGAACATCTTCTAGTCCAAATTTGATCCTCTATATGATATAATTGATCTTTAAGCTCTTCATAAGAGTTGTAGATCTTGAAATCCTCTTTCAAACCATATAAAGAAAATATTAATATGATTCCTATAGAGAAAGTTATGGCAATCGAAAAATATCGTCTGTGTACCCAAACTTCTTCTGGGTCACTGTTCATTATATATCTTCTGTCCTATTTTTGACCTTTCAGAAGATAAAAATTGACCTTTGAGCTCTTCATGAAATTTGTGTATCTTGATTTCCTCTTTTGAATCATGTAAAGAACAATTGAATTCGATCTCTGTAGAAAAAGTTATGTGAAGAGGAAAACTTCTTCTGTGATGACGT
>JANZXR010000171.1:39738000-39749134 GCA_027575705.1 Erythroxylum echinodendron
AATGAATTATGATTTATGTATGAATAAATTCGAGTGGACAATTATGATTTATGTATGGATAGTTAGACTCCGAAAACAGGATCTAACATTTGTGGTATCAGAGCAAGTAAGATTTGGACTCCGAAAACGGGGCTCAATAGGGAAGGTCAAGATTCGCTGGGTTTGTTGTGTGTTTTGTTGTGCACAGTAGCCAAAGTTTCTGCATAATAAATAGTACATTCCTTGCCTGGATTTATTAATAGTTGAGGGAGGTTTTGAGTGGTATAGGTGCTTATTATTAACATGATTGTCAACTAGTTTCCTGCGTTTGAGTTACTGAATACAACCCCCCTTTTATGTTTGTCTTAAGTAATGAGGTTTTCTGGGTAACGGGTGTCACAGGTTTTATTTGTGTTGGATTCCTTATGACATGTGAAACATTTTCGTTGCATATATGTGCATACTATTATTATGTATTCGTATTAGTTTTAGTTTTAGCTTTATTATTATGTATTATCATTATTCTATTATTAGTATTTTGTATTTGCATCTTTATTATTTGTATTATTTGTAGCTATTTTATTTAGTTTAGTTTTATTCTATTTCTTTATGTACTTATTTAATTTTATTTACCTCCACTCTTAACATATCAGTTTTTATCTGCATCACTTTTTATTGTCACATCTGCATATGGGTCTACTAGAAATAGCCTCTCTACTATGTAGGGGTAAGGCTGCGTACTATCAGACCTCTCCAGACCCCACTTCATTGCGGGATTTCAAACTAGATGATGATGATGATGAATCAACAGATTAGGCTGGCAGATTGAACCCAATCTGTTTATTTTAAATCCTCCAACAGTTAAAAAATTAAGGAACTAAAAGACTATTATATCCAAAATTTATTACAAATTACTCAAAGAGATAAAGATAGAGATAAAAATAATAAATTTATTATTTAAATTTATTATTTTTCATTTTAATTTTGAAGTTGAATTAATATCAAATTTGTAAACTTCTTTTATTCTATCTAAATTCTTATAATAATATTCAAAGAAATACTAAAATATAATACTTATGTCTTTATAAATCCTTTTCTTAAGTCATGTCTTTATAAGTAATTTTATAGATAAATAGTTAACACTAAATAGTTAATTTTACCAAACATCTTTAAATAAACAGCTGATGTTATCTACTGGCCAAATCAGTTATATTAATTTGCCATCAGCTAACCGCTGATAGAATCAGCTAACAGTTAATGCAATATGTTGTTGACTTAAACTTCTTCAATATTTTTAAACTAAACACGTGTCACGAATTAGTTGGTCAAAGGTCATTTCATATCCTCCACTTTTTGTAGCAAAAATATTCCAAGTTGAATGAATCTCATGGCATTGTACGACGTCGACGGCTTTTTGTGTATACCTTAAACCATTACCTCATTTTGAGGACAAATAAAGACACTTTGCATTAAAAGATGGATGCTGTATATTTTTTTATTACATTAGGTATCGCAGCTTAGCCGGATTAATCCTAAGCCTCTAAGACCCCACTCTAAGAGTCCTAAAGGATGTAAATCTGGAATCTTAAGATCCCTCAGATTCCTACGTAGCCTGTATACTTCTGCACACAAGGAGTCATCACATACTTGATTAGTCAACTGCTGATTTATCGCTGGCCTTGCTTAGCATCAGATTCCCAGCAGCTCTCAGGTTTCCTAGTAACTTCAACTTTCACACTGCCGTTGGAAGCGAGGCGTCTGTAATTGATCCGATCAAGGAGCTTTGCCCAGAGAGCTAGAGGATCATCAATAGAACAAATTTCTCATTTCTCTTCCTTTGACGTGACTCGAACTCAAGACTTCCTGTAAGGAAGAGCCTTAAGTGACGAGCTGAAGCCATTAGGCCACTCCTCATTGTCGATGGATGTTGTATAGGATTGAGTAAAGGATGCAGATCTCGTGACCTCGTGGGTGTTTTAATTTATTTTTAAAAATATTTTCATCATTTTCAAATTATTTTAAAAATAAAGTCAAAGTCAACATATATGATATATAAGAGTTTTCACTTTACAAGAGTCTGCAGAGGTTCATAATGTACATGACATTCTCTTTGTATTTTTATAAAAAATTTGTTTTGTAACTTGAACTTATGACCTTACGAAGAGCAACTTTACTAATTACTCATCTATTTACTCTCTCGTACTTCTTTATTCTTTTCTTCTCTCTGATGTCTCTAACTCATCTAGTCATCTCTTATGTCTCTTTTCTATTCATGCGGAGCTTGGACTTTTAACCAGGTGATTATTTCCCATCAAGTTTCTACCTTTCTAGTTTTTATGGTTTTTATTTCTTCGTTTCTACGTTTCCTATTTATTGTTTATTTGCATTTTTTATTTCCAATTATTTGTTATTCTATGTTTTTAGTTTATTTTAACTTTTACGTTTATGCATTTTGTGTTTCCGGTTTCCTCGTTTTTAGTTTTTTTATTTATGCATTTCTACATTACTGATTTTCCTATTTATCATTTATCTGTGTTTTTGCATTTCTAATTGTTTGTTGTTATGCCTTTTTGGTTTATTTTGGCTTTTATATTTCTGCATTTCACTTTTTTAGTTTCTTCATTTTTATATTTTAAATTTAAGAATTTAAAAATAATTGAAAGAGACTATGAAGTTTAACTAAAAAAGATTATTAAATAAAAATTTATTTATTTATAAGAACTTGTTAATTGACCAATTAATTAATAAATTAGTCAATTTTTAATAACAAAAATTATCAAAATAAATCAACTCAAAAGTTAAAAACTGAATCGAAAAGTAGCAAATTATTTATTAAGAAAAATAAATAATCTTAACACAACACTAGGAAAAGAAATCCTTGAGTTTTCTAATCTTTGAAAAAATTAGAAAGAAAACTACAAAGGAAGAACAACATCAACATCACTATGAACTATGATAGTATCTGCTACTGATTATGGATTTTGAGGGTCTGCACCAGATGATGATGACGATGATATGATAAAAAGGTATCAATATGACCTTGTTATATTATTCACTGATATGCAGGAAAATATATACAACTTACAAGAGATATTCTCTCCTTAATCTATGGCTATCAATTAGTGATTTACATGATTTACATTCCATCTGTAATTCTATGCCAATCTCCTAAACTAATGGAAAGGATATTATTTCCAATACTCCCCTTCAGGTTGACGAGTGAACATTGTGAAGTCCCAACTTGTCACGTAACATTACGAATTGATCCTTTCCCAAAGCTTTTGTAAATATGTCTGCTAACTGGTAACGCGTTGGCACATATGAGGGATTGATCATTCTAGTTTGTAGCTTTTCCTACACAATATGACAATCTATCTCAATGTGCTTCGTACGCTTATGAAACACGAGGTTTGCTGCAATATGAAGTGCTACTTGGTTATCACAATATAGTGGTGCAGGGATGTCAACTGGAAATTTCAAATCCTGCAAAACATATCGTAGCCAGGTCAATTCTAGGCATGTGTTTGCCATGGCTCAATATTCGGCTTCTGTTGATGATCTCGACATATTGGTTTGTTTCTTGGACTTCTAAGACACAAGTGAGTCTCCAAGGAAGATGCAATACCCAGTGATTGGCCTTCGTGTAGTGTGACATCCACCCTAGTCTGAGTCACTGAAGGCTTTTAACTTGAGATTATGGATGGAAGGCAGCAACAATCCTTACCCAGGTGTCCCTTTAATGTATTTTAGAACTCATATGGTTGCATTCCAATATGGCTTGCGAGGTTCTTGCATAAACTGGCTCAATGTCCGGATTGAGTAAACTATGTCTGGTCTCGTGACAGTGAGACAGATTAACCTTCTAACTAATCGCCTGTATTTAGTCGAATTATTTAGCAAATCTCTATCTGTAAGGGTCAGTTTCAAATTTTGTTCCATTGGAAATTTTTCTGGACATGCTCCTGTGAGTCCCGTATCCCCCAAAATATCTAATGCATACTTTCTTTGTGACATGAAAATCCTATTCTTAGAACGAGAAAACTCAATCCCTAGAAAATACTTCAAGGTGCCAAGGTCCTTGATGCGAAGTTGCTTGAGAAGAGATTCCTTGAGACATTTCATTTCTTAAAGGTTATTTCCTGTTAAAAGGAAGTCGTCCACATAAATCAAGACGACAGTGAATAAAGATCCTTCTGCCTTTGTGAAAGAGAGTAATCTGCCTTAGATTGTCGATAGCCAGCCTTTTGAATGATGTCTAAAAAGGTAGCAAACCAATTCCGGTATGTCTGCTTCAATCCGTATAAAGATTTATTGAGCCGACATACAAGATTCTCCCCTTATCAGTGAAGTCCGGGTGGAGGTTCCATATAAACTACCTTATGCAAATCACCATGCAAGAATGCATTTTGAACGTCAAGTTGGTATGTGAAACAATTACGTGCAACTGCCACAGTGAGAAGACAATGTAGGGTGGTAAGCTTGGAAATAGGAGAGAATGTCTCATGATAATCAATTCCCTCAACTTTGGTGTATCCCTTAGCAACAAGGTGCGTTTTGTAGCGTTCTATACTGCCATCAGAATTGTACTTTATTTTGTAAACCCATCTACAGCTAATGGGTTTATGACCAGGAGGTAGGGTAACTAAACTCCAAGTATTATTTTGCTCCAATGCATGTAACTCTGCAGCCATGGCTTATTGCCAATGTGGACTAAGGAGGGCCTGATCATATGATATTAGCTCCTTCTGAACTATGATGTTAGCTAAAAAAGTGCGTTGTGCAGGTGAAAACTGGGAATATGATAAAAAGTGGGAGAGAGGATACCTAGTACCATGAGATGATCCTTGGTTGGAGGTGGACTGATTAGCTCGAGTTGGCACCACATAGTCCTTATGCCATGCCGGTGGTTGTTTAGGACGATTGGACCGTCGTATAGGAATTGTGGAGGATGAAGAGTTGTCGGAAGAAGCTAGTAAGTCAGGTCAGTTGGCTGGGAAGAAGATGTATCAAGGTCAAGATTAGACGTAAGGGCAGGATTAACTGGAACTGGAATCGTATTGGACGGTAAAGAGGACGGAATGTCAAGAGCCAGATTGAGCAAGATGGAAGTTGGTGAGGTTGGTGAAGAATCATGTTAAAAAGGGAAGATGGTTTCATGAAAAACCACGTCGCGACTGATAAGAAAGGTTTTGGCCTCCATGTCATAGGGTTTGTATCCTTTGTGGTTAGTTGGGTAACCGACAAAAATACATTTCCTAGAACGAGGGTCAAATTTTTGCTTGGGATGAACAACTGTGGCATAGCATAAACAACCGAAGACTCGAAGATGAGCGAGTGATGGAGGTCGATGGTACAACATCTCAAAAGGAGTCTTATTGGAAAGTATAGGTGAGGGCAACCAATTTATGAGTTGTATTGCAGTCATGACACATTCTCCCCAGAAGCGTTAAGGCAAATGGGGTTGAAAGAGCAATGAACGTGCAACGGTGAGAATGTGACGATGTTTGGATTCCACCACTCCATTTTGTTGTGGGGTGTAAACGCAAGTACGTTGATACTCAATGCCATGATCTTGGAAAAAGTTAAGTATGGAAAAAAATTTCGAGCCATTGTCTGCTCAAATGGCTTTGACTAATGCGTGAAATTGTGTATAAGCAAAGGTGATGAATCATTGTAAGAGATGTTGTGTTTCGAATTTTTGCTGCATAAGAAAAATCCATGTACACCTAGTGAAATCGTCTACAATTGTGAGAAAATATCATGCCCCTGAATGAGTAGATACTTTATGCGGTCCCCAAATATCACAATGTAATAAATCAAAGGAAGCATGAGTAGATATTGTACTAGAAGGAAAAGGTAACCTGGACTGTTTGGCCATAGGACAAATGTTACAATTATTATGGGTAAACACATTATTGGAAGGAATCAGTGATGAAGCCATCTTTAAGCGTGATGGAGACGGATGTCCAAAGCGCGTATGCCAAAGGTTTGAGTTGTGGGAGACCTGAAAAGATTTAGGTATGCGCACAGATGGTGACATGTAATATAGACCACGATGCTGCTCACCCGAATCGTCCTCCCCGCAGCCAAGTCCTGTAAGATACAACCATTTGGAAGCAGAATAACACAGCAGATCAGTGCATTGGTAAGTTTGCTTGCTGAGATAAGATTTAAATGGAAGGATGGAATACACAAAGCATTATCTAGTTGAATGTTGTGATTAAAAGAAATGGTGCCTGTGGCTGTGATTGGTGTAGTGGATCCAGTAGGAAGATTAACTAAAGGGACTGATGAGGCTTTTGCATGTACAAGAAGTTTTGGATCAGAAGCAATATAATTAGTTGCTCCGCTATCCAAAATCCATGGTTTCGTGAAACAGAATTTACTGAAGCATCAGGATTTATAAACAGACCTATTGCATTTGCGTAGGCATCATTGCTATTAGGATTGTGATTTATCATGGAGATAGCCTTCGCAAGTTGCTGAAGCTGCTCTGTTGAAAATCCTTGTATGGAGTTGTCGGAATTGTTGTCATGTGAATCTCCTTCATGCACTGACTGTACTGAATCAGTTATATTGGCTACAGGAAAATAACCACGTCCATTGCCTTTAGGGCCTCGTTGTTGCTGTGAGCGATTAGTCTGAGTTCCTGTGTTGTTCGGAACCCATGTCCCATTTTTCAATCTACACCTGTTTTCAATATGTCCCCTCTTATCACAAAACTTGCAATGTAATTTTAGGGTGCGACAATCTTCGATTGTGTACCCTGATCTAGAACAATGCTCACAGTATTTGTCCTTGTGAGATTTTTGATTTGTTCGTCCCTGTACTGTTGCAGTGGTGGAGAAATTTGCAGTCGGTTCTGATGATAATTGTCGCTACATTTCCTCTTGCACGATAAGTGAGTAGGCTTGGCGAACGTTGGGTAATGGAGACATCATGAGTATGTTAGAACGAACAGCCTTATAGGTTTCGTTGGACCCATAAGGAATTGCATCAAGCGATCTTCTTCTCTTTGTTCATAATGAAATTTCATCTAATTGCAGGTCGTAAGTGCTCGATATGTTTCCAGTTCATCCTAGAGACCCTTGATTTTTGTAAAGTATGAAGAGACTAACATCGTACCTTGAGAGATTGTTGCAATTGATTTTTGCACTTGAAAGATTGCAGCGGCGTTTTTCTGTGAAATTGATCTCGGAGATCCTCTCACACCTATTGAGCAGTTTTTGCATGAACTACTCCTTCGACTAAATTCGACTCTACTGAATGAGTTAACCATGATAGAATCATACTATTGCATTGATTCCACATGGCATACTCTGTCGGTTGCTCAATTTCTGATGGCGGCTTTATTGATCCATTGATAAACCTGATTTTATTTTTAGCTGTGAGAGTATGAATCATGGATTTTCTCCATTAAGGGTAGTTTGTTCCGTTCAGCTTTATTGGAACAAGTAGATATCCAGGTTGATCAGAATGGTGCACGTAATATGGACTTGAAGGATCCATACTCTTTTTTTGTGACGGTTTAGGCTGATGATGATGAAGATGACTCGTTGGTTATGATATGAAGATGGAAGAGAATTTTTCAGAGACACCAGGAACGGTGATCTGATACCATGATAAAAAGGTATCAATATGACTTTGTTATATTATTCACTGATATGCTGAAAAATATATACAACTTACAAGAGATATTCTCTCCTTAATCTATGGCTATCAATTAGTGATTTACATGATTTACATTCCATCTATAATTCTATTCCAACCTCCTAAACTAATGGAAAGGATATTATTTCCAATATGATACACTTTCGATCAATTGCTGGCTTTTGGTTTCGTATGGAAACAAGAACACACAAAGTCCCGCTACAAAAATCACACCACTAAAAAGACCAACAGGTTCTTTTAGATGGCAACTTTGGACCAAGCTCACTGCCACCAGTGGACAGACCATTCCACCAACTCTTCCCATGGCACTTGACAGGCCAACTCCTGTTGCTCTGACTGAAGTTGGATATATCTTCGGAGCATACACAAAGATGATCGAGAACATCTCATTGATGTACATTCGAGCTACGAAGAGAAAAGCTGTGGTCACTGCTGCTGAGTGATGAACTACCAATGACAGAACGAACACACCAGCCACCATAAACATGCCCACCATTGTCAGCTTTCAACTAATCCTGTCAAGGATTAGTGCTGCAATCACTAGTCCAGGGAACTCCGCGAAAGTAGTAATGAATACGTTCCTGTAATCTACACCATCTAAGCTACTAGACTTATTAGTTGTTTGAGTTGTTGAACGGCATTTGTTGTTGTTGTTGTTCAACTCAGTTGTCAGCAGAACAAGTCCATAGTAAGCGAAAGAATTCACAAAGAATAAAACCATAACAATAAGGAGGATCTTCGCAATTTTTGTGACAGAAGCAGTAGGAAAGTTTTTACAGGCCTCAAAGCTGAGTCCCAAATGATTGGAACATGCTTATCTGCTATCTGGGGAGGTGATTCTGAATCTTTGTATGGTATATCTTCCACTTCCATCTGATTACGTTCATGGTCGGCGACAAGTACGCCAAGAGGCAATTCTTTACCATTCAATCTGGCAATTTTCTACATAATTTTCTGCGCATCATCTTTCCTACCTTTCAAGCATAAGTACCTCGGAGACTCGGGAGTCACAATATAGAACAGAAGTAGAAGAAACGAGGGCAAGGAAGATAAACCAACAAGCCATCTCCAACCCAATCTTGGCATAATAATCCATGCCAGTCTAGCCTCGAACACTGTGTCAACACTCCAAAACGCAGAGAAAACCATCATCCAAGCTCCTCTATTTGGTGCAGGTACGAACTCTAAAAAATAGGATATAAGTACAGGAACTCCCCCAAGACCGATACCAACAAAACAGCGAGCAGCAATCAAACAAGCATAATTGGGTGAGAAAGAGCTCAACAGACCAGCAACAGAAGTGACAAGTGCTGTAAGCAAATACCCTCTTCTTCTTCCAAATATGTCAGAAACTTGGCCCTATGAAAATGATCCTACCAATAAACCAGCAAACACCACAGTAGTTATCAAGCTCTCCTGGTTGGCGTTCAGATTCCATTGAGACGTGACTGCTGATCCTACAAATGAAAGAATCATCATCTCCATAGCATCAGACACCCAGCCCATGCCAGCATAAACAAGCACAAGAACTTGGAATTTTTCAAACCCCATAGCCTTAAGAGCTTCTTGCAGATAACCCCGCGAAGGATTGAAGATGGCCCCTCCACTGCACAACCTGTCGAGCGTCAATATGGATGAGGCAAATGGTCGAACACCTTCAGATCACGTTTGCTCCAATACAAGAGGTAACTCTGCTACAACAAACTTTTTAAATTCCTCTTCTGATCTTGACTTTTGTAAATTACTGAATTATAATGTAAAAGAATTGCAACTCTGATTCTTCACATGAATTTTTGTATATATGTATGGCGTATTTAGAAATGATGTATTTGCTTATTAGACCCAAAATGAACTTAAAAACTCTCTGTTTGTGTATGTGTTGCCTTAGCTAGCTACTCACTCTTCTAAAATCAAAACAGAAATGATAATGTAGGAATAAAATTGCATACTGAACATAATGAACACACACAAAATCTGAAAATGATATTAAGTCTTTTGTAGTGATGGTGGTTTCGATTTTTTTCTCTCTTCCTTTTTTTTAAATGAGAAAGATCATGAGCTTTATAAGCTCTACAACTTTCTGCTACAACAAAAAATTGGAGAACAAAAGCATAACCTGATGAGTAATGACTAACTAGTACTGACTTTTCCAGATTTGGCAAAACGCAAAAGTAAACAATTTTGTCTTTAGTATAACTGAAACTGACATTGCTACATTGCTAACTACAACTCTAAAATTTTTCTTCTGCTGGGAAAATTAATGATGATAACAGAAAATGATGAAACTGTTGTATGATGTTCTGCCATTTCTTCTTTATCTCTAATCACATTCCTACAACTTGATTAAACAGCCATCTTTAGCTCTAATCAGACTCTAATCAATTTGAATTCTCAACTTCTGCTGTGCATCTGATGAGCTTACATCTGCATCTTTCCTTTTCCATTCTCCTCTTTGCCTTGTGCTTCATTCATCTGATTTTTGACTTCATTGTTTTGATCCATGTAGCCTTGAATTATACCTAGGATCATCAATTCCAATATCCATTTGCACTTGAACCAATTTGGCTTTCCCTTCAGCTTCTTCTTCCTTACTTTCACTGACATTGCAAGCTTCTCCACCAATTTCAATACTTCAGGTTGCACAAGACAAGTTAGTTCAACAGCTCCTCCTTTGTCTTGTGAAGCCTGCACTCCAATAATTTTCTTAAGTGATTCAAACCTCCACCTTAGTAATGCTTTAGTGAATACATCAGCAAGTTGGAAGTTGGATCGGCAGAAAGCCATCTTAATTTCCTTCTCTTCAATCAGCTCCCTGACATAATGATACTTGACTCTCATATGCTTAGTTCTCATGTGATCCGAGGGGTTTTCATCCATTGCTGTGCACTTGAATCACAATAGATAGTCACACATTTTCCTCTCAATTCATCAACATCCATCAAAATCTTCTTCATCCATTGTGTTTGCTTGGCTGCCATGTTAATAGCCACATTCAGCCTCAGTCGTGGACTAAGCTACCACCTTTTGCTTCTTTGAGCTCCAAGCAAATATACCAGTCCCCAAATTACAACAATAACCACTCTTACTTTTGCCATCTTCATTTCCAGCATAACTTGCATAACTAAACACATATAATTCCACATTCTTCCTTCTTCCATGCCATATACCATGATCAACCGAATGTTTAACATATCTCAATATTCTCCTAGCATACAATGCATGATATCTATAAGGATTATGATTGAAAGCAGCCAATATATTAACAGCACAAACAATGTCGGGTCTTGATGCACTTAAGTACATCAGTGAACCAATCATGCTTCTATAATAGGTTTCATCAAATTGTTCACCTGGTTTAGTTGCTTCCAACTTCAATTGATGCTCCATAGGTGTTGTCATGCCACTGCTGCAACATCCCACTACCACATGATACATACCCAAACATTCAAGCATATTCAAGTACATATCCTATGATAATGGCATG
>JANZXR010000171.1:39749234-39769474 GCA_027575705.1 Erythroxylum echinodendron
AGCATAACCTGATGAGTAATGACTAACTAGTACTGACTTTTCCAGATTTGGCAAAACACAAAAGTAAACAATTTTGTCTTTAATATAACTGAAACTGGCATTGCTACATTGCTAACTACAACTCTGAAATTTTTCTTCAGCTGGGAACATTTTCTGATGATGACAGAAAATGATGAAACTGTTGTATGATGTTCTGCCATTTCTTCTTTATCTCTAATCACATTCTTACAACTTGATTAAACAGCCATCTTTAGCTCCAATCACACTCTAATCAATTTGAATTCTCAACTTCTGCTTTGCATCCGATGAGCTTACATCTGCATCTTTCCTTTTCCATTCTCCTCTCTGCCTTGTGCTTCATTCATCTGATTTTTGACTTCGTTGGCTTGATCCATGTAGCCTTGAATTATACCTAGGATCATCAATTCCAATCTCCATTTGCACTTGAACCAATTCGGCTTTCCTTTAAGCTTCTTCTTCCTTACTTTCACTGACATTGCACCACCAATTTCAATACTTCAGGTTGCACAAGACAAGTTAGTTCAATAGAGCTTTGTCAACTATGTAACTCGGCCCTTCTTCAGTTGCCATCTCTTCAGAGACAGATATATTAGTCCCTTCTTTGTTCCGAGTTTGGACTATTTTG
This sequence comes from Erythroxylum echinodendron, assembly GCA_027575705.1. Lineage (NCBI taxonomy): Eukaryota > Viridiplantae > Streptophyta > Magnoliopsida > Malpighiales > Erythroxylaceae > Erythroxylum > Erythroxylum echinodendron. The sequence continues at coordinate 39,749,881 of JANZXR010000171.1, forward strand.
TAAAACTAAAAGGTGGTTGGAAATGAGAAACTGCAGTTAAAAGGTAGGAATTGTAAATGATCGGTACATCTAGGAAACAGTGTTGGTATCCTTTGATCAGGTTTATGATAGTGGTAACCACATATCTTGAAATAAGAACAAGCGTGAACAATTATGTAAAGTTTAATAAACAACGATTTTGGGGCATGAACCCAACAAGATAATAAGATCTCATAAAATCCCACAAAAATGGTAGCTTTAGATCAATCAAAATAATATAGGATAAGGGAGATTCAGACTAGCCGCCGTTATCGAAACTTAAGGATATTTTGTTACAAGACTTCATTATCAAAAGCGTTTTGAGTTAACATCTCAGTAGAAATTTAGCTGAAGATAAGATTTGGAAAAATCTAAAAATATGCAATCTTATATGAAAAAACAGATGCTATTTCCAAACTAATTACGATGGACCAACTAAAGTGAATTAAGAGAAAAAGTTGGGATGACAAATGTAGCTTAGGCTGCGTTTGGATCTACGGTGCGATGGGAATAAGTACTTATTCACTGCAGTTTCCAAACGCAATCACACGTTTGGATTTGCAGCCGACAACCGCAGGTTGAAGAAAACTGCGTTGCCACCATAAAAATAGATAACCAGAAAGAGGGTGCAGTAGGAAATTGCTTATGCGGTAAAAATTTTACCTTCCAATAATAACCTCATGATATTTTAGTATTTTCCATTATACTCTTACTTAATTAATAGAAGGAAGTTTTTGTTAATAATATTTAAGTAAGGTGAAATATTTTATTTACTAAATTTATTTTATTTATATTTTCTTATTTTAATTTAATAATTTAATATTTATAATTTGGATTTATATGACTAATAATGTAATTTTTTGAAATATTTATTTACTAAATTTATTTTATTTATATTTTCTTATTTAATTTAATATTTTCTTATTTATATTTTAATTTTATATGACTAATAATATATTTTTAATTATTTACACAACATTTAATAGTTTATTAAATCAATAGACTTTTTAGTCATTTTATCTCTTTTCAGAAATCGCAACCGCACTTGCCAAACACCTATTTTCACGTTTCAGCAGTTACCAAAACAGCAATCCCAAACACATAAGTATTTATTGAAAATAAGTATTTATTATTTCAGCATGTTGATTTCAGTAGGTTATTGACCGCCACCGCTCTCCCAAACTAAGCCTTAGCCTGTACGGCATAGTTCAGCTCGACTTCAACTCTGATTGACTGAGCCACGAGCTAAAATTGCTTCGTCCTATTGGGCCATAGGCGCGGCTTCAGTTGGGATAGTCCCGATCCATAACCCTACAGAATGGTATACACAAAAAAGTAAAGTCAAGTTAGCTCGTCGGGTGGGGCTGGGCTATGGGTCAATCAGTTGTCATCCTCGAGAAAAAGAAGCAAAGTGAAGTACCAAACCATTTTTCATTTTTGCCCTCGTTGAATCAACAAAATCCTTAACAACATCACAAATGTACTTTCACCAAGTTTAATGAGATATTAGTGACTTTCATTATAACCTTTCTCTTAGTAAAGTTAATTAGTGATATACAGAGTAAAGTTTTAAAATTTATTAGAATCATTAATATGTTCGTAATTTTTCAAAATTTTAATTAAAATATATTTACAATTTTCTAAAAATATTAATAATTCTTTTGCATTTTTATTTATAACACCCGTATTTTTAATTATATTCTTAATTACAAATTTTAAAACAATATTTTGTAAATTAATAGTTAGAGTTTTTTATTAAATTTGATGATAAAAGGAATAGATATTATAAAATTAAAATGATAAAAAAGTAATAATAAATTTTTAAAAATTAAAATAATATAAGACAACGTAAAGTGAATTTAATATAATTTATAAATTGGGTCCCTGTAAAATTATGAATTATAAAATAACTTAAACAATTAAAAAAGTAATGGGATCCTCAAACCCGAAACTGCTTTGTCCTTCCCGCTCCAAGCTTCACCGTACTCCACTTAGATCGCGCACAGGCACGGAGACACAGTCACAGTCACACGGACAATTCCTCGTATCTTGTCCGAACCGCAGTAACCCAAAGTGGAGATGGGCCCACCAAGCAGTGTCCGTACGATCTCGCAGGAAGCGTTCGACGAGCTGGTGAAAGAGAACGTAGAAGAACTCGGTATGGACCCAACCGAGGCTCTCCAAGACGCCATTGACACACTCTCTTTGCAAGGCGTTGATCTCTGCGGTAAATCCAACAGTCTCATTTTCTCTTTTCTTTGATCTGACTTCTAAACTACGGTCTTTTTGCTGTTTCCGGGCGTGTACTTTGCCGATTTTTTTTTCTTTCATTTTCTTTGCTATCAAGCAACAACCCATTTCCTCTTCCTATGAATTAATTCCAATAATGGAGTGAAGTTTAAATTTTGGATCATAGTTACTTACCGGGTCTATCTTTCGTACTGTCATTTTATTTTCTTGATCTTTATTGTTGTAGGGATTGTGACGTGCATTCCAGGAGAGGGTAGCGTGAGAGATAATCCAGTGATACAATGTTTGGATAGATTGAAGGAACTTGAAGCTAAAGCCAAGGATATAATTGGAGAGGATGATTTAGATGAGATTGCAGCGTTGCTCAATAAGCTGATAGGCTTGTGTAGCGATGAAGGGTCCGCAAATGCTGCAATTGCAGTAAAAAATAATGGGATACAAAATGTTTGCCCTATTTGTTCTAAGATCCGTACTGGGCCCGAGCAAGCCCTTGTTTTGGCGTTGAAAACATTGAAGTTGTTTCTTCACGGTATGCATGCGGATGATACTTGCTAATTTTTTTGCCTTTGAAGTTAGTTTACAGAATTAGGATCCACGGACCGCGAAGGGTGGAGCTTTTTTGTGCTTATCTTTATCAATTGGAGCACTTGATATTAGAGAATAATGCAAAGGAAATTGATGCCAGTTCTCATCTGAGATTAGACATTCTGCTTTCAGATACCAAAGTTTCAGCAATACAAATGGTTTTCCCATTCCACATGATTAGATTATTTGATGCTATTTGCCTTGATATTGTTAGTTAAATTAGGTTCAGGTATGAAACATATAATGGGATATTTGGTACAGCACTCCTGAGAAACTGTTAAGGCTTCAGACTTAGGCTTCAGACTTACATCTTTCTTCTGTATAATTTGACAGCCATTGTTACTGGATTTATATGCATAGGGTGTTGTTTGTGGGCTTTATTTTCTGCTAAATATTTAAGTTCCTGAACCTAAAACTGTTGATTATGATTATTTCATGCCTCATTTTTTATGACTGATTTATCTGGGTAACATGCAGATGTTCAAAGTACAGAGATATTTAGATCCTGTGATGGACCAAAAATCTTGATTAGTATCTTGAAGGATGGGACCAGAACTTTAGACATCTTGAATAGTGGTTTTGCAGTTGTTGCTGCAGCTGCAACTGGGAATGAGATTCTAAAAGAGTCCTTCATGGAATTGAAAATTGATGAGCTTATTTTGGAATTACTAGACAGAGAAAGTAAGGGAAGCATCCAAAGTTTATATGATGCCATACGCATTCTGTCAACACCTGATGATAATCGTGTAGTGGCTTCCCAAGTAAGTACTTGTTCTGAAAACATATTAGTCTTGTGGTTAGTGTGCTTAAAATTTTTGAGATTACTGATCAATTATACATGCCTGCAAAGTGAAATTAGTTACAGAAACTGCCAAAGTTTTGCTAAACAGTCCTTTCAATGACCTATCTAATGACAAAGCTAAGTTTCTTCGAGTAGCTGATCAATATATGCAAATTATTTAGCCACAAAATATATGCAAATTCAGGTATATGGTTATGCAAGAAGATTCGCAAAGATCGGAATTGCAAGATCCCTTGTTGATTCACTATGTGCAGGGCTTACATCACCTATTTTAGTATCGGCAAGCATCGCCTTGAAGGCTGTTGCTGTCAATGTAAGTTCACTAACACCTGATGAGATATCAGAATCTGAATAATGTTGCATGACACTTAAGTCAATAGGACTTCTATTATATCAACTACTCTCAAACAGTTTGCAATTCAGACTCTAGAAGTGATGTTTTCTGAGCCTTTTCTTCTCTCCTATTCAAATTCCGTTTTCCTGTTTGGAGAATATGAACTACTAGTTGTCTGCAAAAGCTTTTTTTTTTATATAACCTATTTAAAAAATTAGTGATTAAAAAATATCACCGTAAAATTATCATCTAGAATTATTTTAATACATCGGCAGTTTAAAAAAAATAAACAAGTCATTCACATAAATAGATAACTCAAAATCACAAAAAAAAAATATACTGTGGCATGAACTTGTATGAACTTTGAACTTATAGAAGCATTCAACTGGAACAACATACAATAATATTTAAAAATACAAAATCTCATATAAAACGAAAAGTTAAGAGTTAAAACCTTGCAAAGAAAATTAAATATTTACATAAATAAAAAAAATATAAAATTTATCTTGAAAAAAAAATTCTCCAATGTAGCATCACTATTCTAAAGGATCAATCTTTATGTCTTCTATGTTCAACAATAGCAAATAAAGCGAAAACACTTATACCAACTCTAAAGGAATTTAAGCAAATCTAACTCTATATATTAAGATCTTTCTTAATTAACTCAAGTCACATCCTTGTCAGTTGCATCCTCTGCAAGATCTCCGGCTCTTATAGGTCCAACATTTAGAACTGCTTATCTTGCCTTTATAGTTAATGCTATCGAGCACACAAATGTCATTCGACGTATGGGCTCTATTTCTTAACCCTTAGAAAATATCCTCCTCATAATGTTCTTATGTATTACAGGATGACATATGTAAATCCATCGCTGAGAGAGGTGGCATAGATGCAATTCTTGATTGTATTGATGAAAGTGGTGAACAAGGCAACAAAGTTGTAGCTAGAACTTTATGTTCTTTGTTAGCCAAGGTACAGCTAGAAGACCCTCTTTCTGATGTTTAGTTGCTCTGTCATATTTCAACTTAATACATCGCCAATGCTTTCTCTTTCACTTTTGAATATGGATTTATGCCTGTTACAGATCATGTTTCATTTAATTAGTTGGCAGGAAGTGATTCAAACAAGAGTGCCATTGTTGAGAAGGGGGGAATGGACAGAATAATCAAACTGTCATCCAGATTTCCTGACGACCCTTCTGTCCTACAAGAGGTAATAGTCAGTCTTCTACAATTTGGTGTACATAGCAACAGACATCATAGCTGAATTAGGCACAGTTTCCTGCATAATCAAATACCATGGCTTTCAACAAGTATCATTAATTGCATGGAGGACCATGAATTCCAGGAATTCTCTAATTCTCTAGTGAAAATTGTTAATTGCTCTATTGATCAAAATATGCTTACATTTATTGTTGTGGCAGTGTCTAATATATCAGGAAGAAGCGGTTATACTTCCAATTAGTAATCATGTTTGTTTGTGAAATTCTGTAGTAATGGTACTCGGTTTTGATTCCCTTTACCATTTTATGTATGTTTTACTATCCAATGGCCATATGTAGTATATAACACTTGACTAATGCAATTTTGTAACTGAAAACTTTGGTTCAGGTCATGTCCATCATTCAGGCCCTCTCTTTAAGGTCCCCAGATAATGCAGGCAAAGCCATGGAATCAGGAGCTGGGGACCTTGCCCTCCAAGCCATGCAGAAGTTCCCTTCTGTACAACAGTTACAGAGGAGTTCTTGTCTTATGATCCGAAATCTTGTCGTCCGGAACCCAGAAAACAGGCAAGTGCTTGAACCCAGGTTCCTTCCTTCTTAAAAGTGAAATCATCATTATTGAGAAATAAATTTTCCCTATGCCTCATGGACATTTTAATAATAATGGTCATAATTTTCCATGGTTACAAAATTAAGTGTGTTTTTCTTCTTGACAGAACTCTCCTGCTCAGTCATGGCATTGAGAAACTTATAAGGAGGGCCAAAGAAAACCATGAAACCTGCAAGGATGCCGCCACTGATGCTCTGAGGGATTTAGGCGTTGACAACTACAACTTATAGTTGTCCTTCGAAATATTCACGCCTGGAGTGTTTCTTTGATTGTTCGAAGGAATCGACTATGAACAATGCATAGCTTAGTTGCCACAAGTATTAACTTTCTTGGGATCACAACTGCGGCCTCTTGGTTCACGAGGTTGAATGGTTTTGTTAGCTTGTTTCAGCTTGGACTTGCTGGAATTTCCATATTTTAAAGAAATTATCTTCGTCTTGTCAAATATTCTCAGCCTTGATAGGTATTGCCCAACTCCTAAGGTGAGCTAGACAGCTTAAGGTTGGCATTGCACCTGAATTTCATCTTAAGTGTGATCGGGTTCGAGTTGTAATTAAAATGATGTCGTTTTAGTATGATTGCAACTACTACTACTACCGAAAGAAGTGTAACATAGGCAGAAGCCAATCAAAAAGACCAAATCTTGAAAGCTTAGTACAATCATAAGCTCCATTTACACATCTTAGAAGCTCACCACCATTTAATCTAAAGCTTATTGTTCAATCTGCTCATAATATGATGAATCAAAAGGTGGGTTGAGACCTGGCAGGTGATGTAAATGAGGCAGTAAAGGAATCACAATGTTAAGGAAGGACAATCTTGTAAAACAAGGAAACTAACCCTGAAAAAGCCAAAATCGTCCATTTCATTCCATAAGCCAGCTAAACATAACGGTAATTTAGTGATGGCCAGCTCAAAGTTTCAATATGATTCTACAGTATGATTATGTCATGGAAAGTACATGAATTAGTCCAAGAGTCAATGAGGCCAGCTCAAAGTTATAACCCTACGCTTAAGATTTTGTCATGACAACTCAAATAACTGGTTCAGCCTCAAAATTTTTACATTGCTCGTGCTCTACTGATGCCTTGAAAGAGCCTGAAAAATACAAAGTAAAACCAAAATATGAAATAAAGTAGTAATACAGAGCTCGCAATAGGCCTGAAACAATAGAGTCAAACAAAAATATGAAATGGTCCTAGATATTTGGAGTTTGTCACTGTAGATATCAACAGCCAGTATATGGAAAATACTATCAGATAGTACAAAAGCCAAAAGGTTATTGCATACCAGTTGACCATGCTATTGGAACATCTTCTGAAATTGCTTTTTCTCTTGGTTCCGTCGATCAGTGATCTGCAAGAATTTCAATGAAAGATCACCCATTTACTATGAATAGATGCTATAAAATCAAACAAATCCCAGTTGATACACTAACCTTCTTCCTTGCAGCATTGAGCTCCCTTATTATTCCAGCTGAAAGCAACAGATAACATGCAAGTTGTCAGCAAATTTCTTATTATTCATAAGAAATTCAACTAATTACGCATTCATAATTTCTTTTCACTAGATATTTAAGCATCAATAGGAACTTCAATGATCAAAAACCACGGCAATGAGCATGTGTGCAGAGACTTCATTTTCACTAACCATCACTAGGTTCCAACTGTAATGCCTTCTTAAAGCTCTCTACTGCAGCATCTATATCATTAAGAGCCATATATGCCTTAACATAGAAGAAAGAATATTAGGCCTTAGTTACAATGTTAACATTGGATCTCATAAGGTTTAATAACTAGCTCGGATCTAAAGTACCACAAAAGACAACAACCTGACCCTGGCGAAACAAAGCTTTCACATTGTTGTCACCATCACGCATTGCAAAGTCTGTATCCAACAATGCTCCTTTTAGGTCCCCTAATTTTAACTTGCAAGCCTACACATAAAATGAGAACTGCTTCAAAAAATTTCATTTCATTGAGAATGATACAAGGAGAAATTTCAGGATAATTATGCTTGCTCCCACCCACACAGGTAAAGCATCGAATGCCATGTTGCTATTGTAACACATTCCTAAGCAACAATCGATGAAAGCTCCACCAAAGTACAAATATTATGAATTGCACCGCTCTAATAGCTATTTTCCTTGCCAAACTTGTGGAAACCAAATGAACATTACATAGAATAAAAGGCATGTAACACAACCCAAAGAACAATAATGACAAGTACTCACAGAACTGTTAGTAAATATTTGTGACTTTGTCTTCCTCAGAGATGAACTCTTCTCTGTTAAGTCACAAGGGGAAAAACAAAAATCAGATGGAACTGAGGTATGGAATGAAATTAACTTGGCAGAACAACTATCTGGTCATCATTGTGGCAAGAAACATAAAATAAAGACCTTCTACCTTCATCAATCCCTTCTTTCTCCCAGCAGATATCCAGATAGCGCAAGGCCTTTCGATATTTCCGAAGAGCCATTTTGTAGTCCTGATTCTGTAATCATTAATTGTGAAGTTTAATCAACACAAGATTACTGTAGTGTTGAAATTTAGCTTTTTGGGAATAGTGTTTCAAGAAGAGAAAGACAAGGGAAAAGGCAAGTCACGGAAGATGAGTCTTCAAGAATAAGGACACATAGAAACTAGAAACACTAACTTACCTTAAAGGCTTTGATGCTCTTATTAAAAAAAAAATTAAAGGACCATATTATTGGTAAATGCTTCCAAAACAACAGTTTATGATTCTCTGCTGATGTAAGTTAACAAAAAGTTCTACAGTTTAATTAGTGGCACACCAAAATAAGAACTGTACGTTAGTCAGAATAACATAAACCATAATGGTTACCTTGTAATTTTCATTTCCAAAAGCCTTGATTGAATCTACAGCTTCAATCCACCAAGAAAGTTCATTAGGACTCTCATTGAGGTCAGCAGGCCAATCTGGATAAGTATCACCATCCTTGAAGAAATTAGATACTCCATCGTTAGCTCCCTCAGGGATCTCTCCACAATCTTGAATTATCACGTCAACAGTAGGGCGATCACCATCTTCAGTCATGACATGCTCAATTGAACGAACAACTCCCATTCCTTTAACGACCTTTCCAAATACAACATGCTTTCCATCCAAATGAGACGTCCGAGTTGTTGTTATGAAAAACTGCGATCCATTTGTATTGGGGCCAGCATTAGCCATAGACAGCATTCCTTTCCTTTCATGCTTCATTTCAAAATTCTCATCCTCAAATTTCAGACCATATATAGATTCCCCCCCTGTACCATCCCCCGCAGAGATATCTCCACCTTGCACCATAAAACCTTTGATAACACGATGAAAACAACATCCCTGAAATAAACATCATATATTAGTATAATCAACCAAAAAATAGATAATATGCATTCCCAAAGGCTCATACAACTACTTTCATGAAAATCAAGAGGTAGAACTAGTTTGTAGAATGCAAACCATTTCTTCTACGCTAGGTTGCATTCCAAAAGGCCATGTTTACTACTCAATTGTAGTATTAGGCAATCAAAAGGAACTCCTGTCTCTAGTAGGAATTCAATAACTTACTAATGTGAAGTTCAACAATCAGAAAGTACCTCAGGTATGTAATGAAATAGAAATTACACATCTGCAAGTAGTTAATTCCTTAGAAAATTATTTTTTTCCCTTTAGGAAAAGAACAAAAAAGTTCCAGAGCAACTGGACTTCAAGATAAAGAAATAAAAAAAAAGTAAAATTTCATAAAATTCAAGAAAACATCCACAATCAGAAGGTAGTGAATAGAGTCAACTCTTTGGTTACTGTACTCTTTCCTTACTGTTCCTTACAATCAAGAACAACACAAGAAAGCAACGTGTCCCATATCAAGATTTCCATCAGCCAAACTCTTCACAGTGAACTAGTCATTAGCTATGCATCCACAAAGCAGCACCAACAATACATAACTTAGAGACTAGAATGCCTCTGACCAAACTAAAACAATAGACTTATTACTACAAAACACTCTCAAAAACCGAATAACAAAACAAAAATTAAAGGCAAATTGCGACAGAACCAAAAGCACTCAATCAAGATTTCTAGCCTCAATCAGAAGATAGTGATATGAGAATCAACTCTTCCATTGCTAACTCCTCTAAACAGAAAGACAACAGCCTTTCCAAAATCAAAAGATAGCAACTTGTCCCTATTCAAGATCTCTTAATACCAAACGTTTCAAAGTGAAATAGTCAACAATCAATCAGATAGAGCAGAAATGTCCCACAACTAAAAGACTGCAATGCCTTTGAACAAAGAACGAACACAGACTTACAACTAAAACCAATGTCAAACAACCCAAAAAACCAAAAAATAAAAGAAAATTACGAAAAATAAAAAAATACCGATTTTTGAGGATGCCATGAACTTAAAACCAACAAATCAAAGAAACAACTTGAGCACGTAAACACTCGCAAAACTCAACACCAAACTCATAAAAGATACTAAAACGAGTAGATGGCACTGCAGCAATGGCAAAAAGATTCAATCTTTACATATGCATGAGACCTTATAATGGAGGGGCACACCAGTGTTGGGTCCAATGCCTTTCTCTCCAGTGCAAAGAGACCTGAAATTCTCAGAAGTCTTTGGAACGACATCGTTAAAGAGTTCCACCACCACTCTACCTTCAAGCTCTCCTCCAATACTTATGTCCAAGTAGCACTTTGGCCTTCCCATCTTTGTCTCTCTGGCTCCCTTGCTCTGTCTCTTTCTGTGTTAGAGTTTCTAAAGTGTCTCTAGAGGCTTAATGGGTTAAAACCCTAGTGCCACCCCATTCTTATTTATATCTTAAACTGGTAGAAATGGATTATATTTAACCAAAAAAACCCCCCCAAAAAAAATTGAGAGCTTTGAAGGGAGTTTGTTTTCTTTGTCTTACTGGTTTCTGTCATATAGGGGGGACAAACAACATTTCATGCTTTCAACAAACGTTAGCACGGTTTGGTTTCTTTGCTATGATGCCCCTCATATTTTAGTATATTGAAAACTTAGCCCAATTCTTTTCACTTTTAGCAAGTTATTTTTGTTTTAGTCCTTATATCACTTGTTTATTTATTCACTTCTATCTCACTTATGATGTCAGTGGGGGACGGATCAAGCTCAGGACTCCGGTTATGGTGGTCCCTGGCCTGGCCCAATCACGAGCTAACCGGCTCGTCGCCTGTCCTAAACTGACATCTTTTTTTAAAAAGAAAATTTTCAAAATGACATCGTTTTGGAAGTAATGGTCGAACCCGACAGTTGGCCAGCCCGTGGCCCAAAACCTGGGCCATAATGCTGGCAGGACTAGGCCGGACCAGTTTTGACATTCTTAATCTCACCAATCATCCTTACTACAGACAAGCGTAATAAGTGAAAGCACGGATTTAAGGAAAAAGAAATTGAATGGGTTAATTTTTTAATTTAGTTTAATTTTTTTTAATAATTTTTATTAAAAATTAATTAATTGGTTATTTTTATAAACTAATCAATTTTTATAAATTATAATTAATTAATTAATTTTTATTTAATAGTCTTTCTTTTATTAGTTTCTTATTATTATTTTTCTACTTATTACTATTATTTTCATCATTTTTATCATTACCATTATTATTGTTATTATTACTGTATTTTATTTTCATTTTATCTTTAATTCTTTTTTATTTATTTACTTTATTTTAATTTGATTTACTATTTCCTATTTCCTGCTGGTCATTTAAAAAACAGTTTTTTTACTAATTTAGAGAAAGGCTGTGTACATGCTACACTAGACCTTTTCTTACCTCACGATCAATTAAACTTTTTACTGGATCGTTATTGTTATTATTATAATCTCCCTTTTAATTAACTTTAAATCAAGGACATCTTTTTAATATTATATTAAATTTTTTAATTTTATTTAATTTTTAACTGATTTTATAATAATTTAATATCGATTAATCCTTTCATCTTACTGATTTAATTTTTAATCTAATTTTTAAAACATCATACAGTAGATCCTATAAATAAGAGTTATTTTATTCAAATATTTGACTTATTGTATTTTATTCAAATAAACAAAATGCAATAATCTCTTCCAAAACAAAAACAAAAACAAAATGCAATAAGTCAAACTAAGTTGAACTTGAGTGGAGTCATGATTGCAAACCAACGGAATTAATGGTGACACTATGTAGTGCTTCGAGAGAGACAAAAAAACGTGAATGAAAGAAAATTAAGTAAAAACATACCTTCTTAATTTCATTTTTATTGTTTGCAATAAACGAATGTATGGATAATAAATTATAAAATTTTTATTTTCTAAATAATTTTAATTTCAGTATCTAATTTTTAAAATTTTAATTAAGTATTCAAAAGTTTAAAAATCATTTAATTCCATGATGTAACTTACAAATCAATGTAAAAATTGATATTTAAAAATTCTCACATAATTTTAAATATCAATAAAGTGACCAGATTTTAAATACATAAATTATTAATAAATTTTATCATAAAAAAGCTTTAAAATTATATTGAAATAAATAAATAATATCATAATATTTCTAAATATTATGCAAACAAAATTTTGAATTTAATAGTTTGATTTATATAAATTTAGACACTCAAATAAAAGTTTTAAAAATTTTTAATACTAATATTAAAAATTAATTCAAAATTAAATATTCTAAAAATCAAGTTTACATGCAGCTTAAAATTTCAACGTTTAGATGATTCATAGCAAGTATCTCAGCACCATGTACAATATATTTTTTTTTAATATAAGCCAAAAGAAAATGATAAGACGCTACAAAATTAGATCAGCCGTAGGGTAAACTCCGACGATACAAAGTTTGGCTCCGATCAGAAGCTAAAAAGGGCAGTGTGAATGTCGGAGGATCTATAAGAACGTGCAGTCCTGTGTGGACATGCATAGCTTCAGTTGCCAGATTATCGTGTATGTATTCTCCTCCCGATAGACATATTGAACCTGTACCTTCCAATCGCGCTCCAGTAAAGCAGGTATCTCCTGCACCAAAACAGAATTCACAATAAAATAAAATCTTATGTATATATTTTTATAGAGTTTACGTAAATGTGTAGATGAAATTTAATAGAACATAATAAAAATGCTATAACTGATACAGAAAGTCGGATCCTTAAAATGGGAAGGAAACAAAAAAGTTGGAGATGAGATGACCATATCCATAGACAATGCAATAATACTACTTGTGGACTATTTTCTTTTGGTACAGTAACACCACTATCTCCTTTTGCTTTCGTAGGTAATGTAAGTCCACGAAAATAGGGTTTCCATTGTCAAAGTCACGCCTAGAGTTGTCCACCTAACCATTGAAACAAAGTGCAGCCAATTAGAGAGGATTACTATGGATACATGAGTGTACATACATATTGTTTTTCTTGGGATTCCCACCAAAATATCTATTGTTGTTTTCAAGATATGGAATTATTATATAATTTAAAAAATTTTAAAAAATATCTTAATCATTATAATTTTTAAGAAAAAATTATAAAAAATTATAAAATTTTACTTATATCTTACTTATATGATGATGTAATTTGGTTATTAAAATTGAAATAATTTAACAAAAGTCAACTCAAACTATAACAACAACTCAATGAAAGTCTCGTTAATACGCTAAGTTTAGAGAGATCTAGTAATACATATTCTTATCCTTAATTGATAGAAAGATTATTTCTGATAGACCCACATAAGTGCATATACATTTTAAAATAATAAATTAGTAATAATTTAAAATAAAATAAAAAATATACATAAAAGATAGATAATAAAATAAAATAAAAATTAGTGCGTATAAATAAAAATATATAAATAATTAATAACAATTAATACAAGTCATTACAATCAAATATTTAGGTTAATTAAATAATCAAGAGAGAATGCCTAAAAGACCTAAGAGAATGAGAAGGACTTCTCGAGTTTAAATAATTTAGCCTAAATTTAATAATAAGTTAGATTATCATGTCAATGACTTAATGATGTCCATATTATTATTTTTTAACTAAAATATAAGAAAAGAGATTTTTTTAAAAAATTAGAAAATAAATAGAATATTTGCAAAAAAATAAAATTAAGATTTTTTTGAAGTGTCTATTATCTTTATTTTTGTAAGTATGTATAAATTGCTAACAATTTTTAAGCAAAACAAAAAAGGCATTTAAGAAAATAAAAGTTTAATGGACTAGTTATTGGAGTTGCTTGGCCCATGTAAGTTGCTGGATTAAGGCTGGTGGATCATATTTTGAGGAGGAACCCAAAACACACACAAAACATTCTTAAAAGCTTCGGTGCAAAGGTCTAACGAACTCTTATTAGCAAGTACTTTTGTTCTTGCTAGATTTGACTGATAAGGTTAAACAATTATTCTGTACTGGATTCAGACAAAAGCTGGCGTAAGTCCCAACCCCATTTCCACTACCAGCTGATAATGAAATGGTTTTGCTATTTTGTAAGGCGAGGAACGCAAAGCAAGAAAAGAAAAAAAGGTTTGGTTCTGAGCCTAAGTCTAGCATGAAATTAAATTTTTTATAAGGTTGTTTATCAAAAAAATTTCTTAAACTTTGCTTAATTTTGCAATTATATTCTGAACTTAAAAAAGTGACAATAAAATACTCAAAATTTTAATTTTTCAATTTTAACTCGAGTTTTAAAAAGTGGCAATAAAATGTTCAATTTTTCAATTTTTTTCAATTTTAGTCCGACGTTAATGTCTGCGTTAAGTTTGCTGATGTGACTTATTACGTATTCCAGAAACCCTAACTATTAATACTCATAAGCCAAAATTAACATAACAAGTAAAGGTTAATGAAATGGTATTGTTGTTAAAAATAGAATCCCTAAGTCAGTTTACGCAGCTTCAACCCTTTGTTATCTGTTTGTTCTCCTGATGTCCTCAGCCTTTTGTTTTTTGTTTATTTTTTCATCGCTCTAAACTACTCTCGCATTGCAACATACTACACCAGCAAACTTTGTGTTTTTAGTTTGTTCTTCAGAAGCACTCAACGTGAGGATGTTGGGACTGTATAATCTGAAAATCAAAGAATGAGAGCATTGAGAAAACAAATGGAAAATGAAATAAAAAACTAAAAAGCTAATGTCGGGTTATAATTGAAAAAATTAAAAGTGTGAATATTTATTGTCACTTTTGAAGTGCATGTTAGAATTGAAAAAAATAGAAATTTAAGCATTTTATTATCACTATTTGAAGTTCGGACTATAATTACAAATTTAAGCAAATTTTGAGATTTTTTATAACTAACTCTTTTATATAAACAAAATAATTTCATTTTTTCACTTAAATTTTGATCTAAAATCTAGTTTTTTTACATACAAAATGACAATTTTATATATGGGATTTATTAAAATTTGATTGAATTTGAATTCAAATCGAATGGTTAGGCAAATTAAATTTTATATTATTTGAACGTGGATTCGATTCAAACTCAAATAAAATACTTCTAACTCAATCAAATTTGATTTGATTCTCTGTCATCTTTAATTACCAACTTATCATATAACATTAAAAACAAAAAAGAAATGATCATCAACTAGTAAGATATTTGTAATAAACAATAATTGTGATATCATTAGAAAAAGTACCTTCACTTATTTCTCACCATAAGTAATTGTAGATAAAAATATTAGGATATCATTGTTCGAGTTATGGGTGAGTCAGATCGGATTGGCCCTTTATTTATTTTTTGAAGTAAAAAATTTTCAAATTGATCGGCTTATAACCTATTGTGGCAAAGTCAATCTGGGCCAAAAACGAGTCGAGCCAATTTTGCCGTCTTTATAAAATATTCTTTTTTCTTTCTTCTTTTCAATAGATCAAAGCAAAAAGGAAAAGGTATGTGTGATGTGTAGGAAGGTGAATTTTGGACTATATATAAATTTATCATTTAGACAATGATAATATAGTATATAGATTAGGCCAAAACCCAAATCTACCAAAGTGGCATTGGGGTCCTAAATCACACTCTCCTATACCCAATAAAGGAATGTTGCTTTTTAAATGCAATCTGCAACAATTAAGACAAATTACAACCAAAGAATCCAATGCAACTATAGCTGAATGAAGAAGGCAATAGCAATACTCAAATGAACAAGCCACATCTTGCTCTTGTCATCATATATAACTATCCCTCTAATCAACTTAACATAAACTCCTAATAATAAAATGGCAAGTTGGCCATCTCTTTTAGTGCTAAAACTTTTAAGTAAAAGATGAGTTTTTATAGGTTTTAAAAAGTTACTCATTCACATTATAACAGAAATGATTTGATAAGTGCTTCATATCTCAAAATGTTAATTCACAGACATTATATATGATGTTCAATAGGTTTGGTATTGAGTCCGACTAACTCAAAAATTTGTGCTCGAGCCAAAATTATTTAGTTTTGATTTAAAATTTTAAAACGATATTATTCTATTAAAAAGTGACCTTATTTTTAATTGAAAATTTTGAATTTTAAACTAAAACAAACTCGAGTTTAAATTTAGTTTAAAACTTAAAATAAAAATAAAAATAAAATCTAAGTCGAAACTCAATCAATTCAAATTAAATTTATTGCCAAAACTAAAAAAGTATCCCTTAACTTATCATAAAAGCAGAAGAAGAAAAAAATAGTAAAACACAAGTTTTTCTTTAAGGACAATAACCTCAAAAAACAAATGTACCAAAAGTATTAAGGTTGGCTTGTACTGGCTTCAGTTTTACGGTGGCTTTTCTCTTGGGCTTCATCTTTAATCTCTTCCCGAGCCTCCTCCACCTCCGCCGGAGCATCCGCGGGCCGTGGCCGTCGTGGGTCGACGTGACCGTCAATGCAAGAGGAGCATTTTCTCTCTACCCAACCTTCCATATTATACTCGCCAAAACCCAAAATCCTACGACCTGAACAGAGCCTACCAATCATGCCGGCTATTACTCCAAGGATAATAATCACTGCAAGAACTGCTATGAAGGCTCCAACGGACCCATGACTGCCGTGCGTGGTGTAGGCTTGCTGAACTCCCGCCGTTGGTGGTGGTTGCAGCGGCTGTTGTTGGTCTAGTGGTGTTGACATTGAGAAATAGTGTGTAAGTGGTGGCAAGTTCTTTTAGGGGATTTTAGGAGTTGGGAATTTTTGTTTTTGGGTGTATTTGAGAAAAAGATTGTTAAAAATGGGAACTTGGAACGGGGTTTCGTTGGGAGTTGTGGTTTCAGTGAAGAAGTTGATAACTTTTCCAGGATTTATGAGCTAAGAGACTGAATACTTATGTTGACTTTGGAGGTTTGAAGAAAAGTGGAGGAGAAAATGGTGGGCGTGTTGATGAGCTTTTAGAAACAATGGATAGTATTAGTATTACTTGGATTTGCTACATTTCCTTTTCTAAAAATGCTTTTCCCTTATTAAAGTTTGTCTGGAAGAAGGTGAAGAAGCCTTTATAAGTGGTGAAATTGATAAGCGGTAAGAAAAAAAATATATATATGGTAAAGAATAGAAAGTGAAGAATGTTTTATTTTGTAAAACTCAAGGATAAACCATTTGTCAGCTTTTCTGGGACTGCAAGTAGTGAGCAGAAGCTGTGTTTACATTGTTTTGATTAGGAAATCTCCAAGGTCCTGTGTATTGAAGCCCCTGTAACTCCACCCAAAGATTAGAGCTAGTTGGGGCAAAAGATTTCAACTTGTCTACTATATTGCATGTCACGCCAAGTTACCTGGTAGTTCTTTGGAGTCATTAGTTATTATTTTACCTTATTGGGATGAGAAAGTATATGCACACTGTTTCACATAATTGTCATTTAGTACTTTGTAGATATCCTTTCACTTTCAGCCACTTCCATATGACTTCAATTGCCATTACTATATGGGAATTGTGTAAATACTGCTCTGATGATCACCAACTTATAGCAAAGGAACCTGCTTCCAATCTCAATACACCAGCAACTGCAGATTGCTCAGAAAAGTTTTATTCACGTTTAGAGAGTAATTCTGGTAGAAAGTGTTGCTATTTGTTTTTCTTTTGTCTTGTAAAGGGCATTTATACATACCAGAAACATCATTTCAGTAAGAATTGAGTGTGGAATTAGCCATAAACTCTTCTTCTTCTTGTTAATATTGTCCTTATCAGTACCAGGCGTGAGAAATGACTTACAAATAATGATTCTGTTATTGATAAATGTAGTGAGTAATAACGACAATATATAGAACTGAATCCATTAATGTAATGTTCAATCTTTCAACAAAGATCCACATTCAATTTAGAGCAATTACCGGACTATAAATGTACATACCTCCAAGGTTGGACATAGCATCTTGATTCATTTTCTCCATTCAAGACACCACAAACCTATCGATATACAACAAACATGTGCAAGAGAGAGCTTACGGTAGAAAACCATTTTCAATTATCACCACACACATACACCGAAAAACACATTCTCACCCATATGTTATATTTATAAAATGTTTTACCCTAAGAGGTAGAATAAGGCTAATTGTGTCATATCATAATTGTGATGAACTATGGTTAACGGATCAATTATAGTTATTAGGGTACTACTATATGCCTCAAATGTAATTAGTAAATTATTAACCGTCCCATTATGGTTATTAAACATACATTAGGCAATTTAATTAATAGTTGTGAATATGAAATTAATGTTGTGATTATATTAGTCCATATACTTCTAACATTTCTCCTACTTGGACAATATAATCAAATCATCATACCAATCTCCATCATCCAAAGGCAATCAAATAAATCATATGCAATATCTTATCAACATGATATATTTACTACATATGATTAGGCCTTGGAGATATTTAAATACAACAATAACCATTAAAACAACATGCATGCAGTATAATAACTAAGACTAGCATTTTTCTCCTTTTGTACCTGTCATTTCGTCAATCTATATATATACATCAACATATTTATGTCAATATTAATAAGCAGTGACTGCAAATATTATTATGCATGTTTCATATATATAAGTCATATGCAATCTGTACAAAGTACTAATATGTTCAATACAAAATAGCAAAATCTCACTAGTCTTATCAAGCTAAGCTCCTAACAATCCTATGCGGGATACGTGTTCTGCAAACACACCTATAAGTAAGGTTTTTGTAAGTAGATCTGCTAACATGCTAATTATAGGCATATACTCAACAATAATGAGGGACTCAGCAACTTTCTCTTTAACAAAATAGTACTTTATATCAATATGCTTTGAACAAGAAGTAATTCTAGTGTTCTTAGAAAAAGCAACAGCTGCGGAGTTATCACAATACAATTTTAGTAGACTCGAAATAGAGTTTACAATACTCAATACTGAAATGAAATTCCGTAGGCATATTACTTGACAAGTTGCCTCATAACATGCCATATACTCTACCTCCATTGTACAGGACGTTGTGAATGTCTGTTTGACAATTTTCTACGATACAACTCCTCCAATCATCATATAGATGTAGCCTGAAGTGGATTTTTTATCAGCCACGCATCTTGCATAATCGGCGTCACTAAATTCAACTATATCAAGAGTGTTAGTTTGCCGATAAGTCAACATATGATCCTTGTTACCCCTGAAGATACCTCATGATTTTCTTACTCGCTTTTCAATGGCTAAGTCTAAGATCACTTAAGTCCCTTCCCAACACACCTACAACAAAAGCAATATCAAGGCGTGTGCATACTTGAGCATACATTTGACTGCCTACAAGTGACGCATAAGGA
>JANZXR010000171.1:39772834-39795328 GCA_027575705.1 Erythroxylum echinodendron
TGGCCCATGCAGGTTTCGAACCTGCGACCTTCGCGTTATTAGCACGACGCTCTAACCAACTGAGCTAATAGGCCATCCGCAAACTTGCTACTTTGTTCGATACAACTGATTAAGATATGGTTGCCAGAAAACATAAAAAGGCAAATATATACAAATTAATTTTTTTAATATTTTGAAAACCGAACCACAAATTAAATACGTAAAATAAGAGTTGTAAAGTTTAAAAGATTGTACTAATATTGGACCATCATAAAATAGGTTAAATATTAAATAAAATTAAAAATTTTGAAATATAGGTAATTTATATTCATATAAATTTTTTTTAAAAGGGACAAAATTTTGTAATAAATATTTGTGTATTATTTAGTATTCTATTACAATTTAATAGCTTCAACAAATCTATTGATCATGGTCATGTAAGTTCAGGCTTAAAACATCAATCCATGCCCTTTGGCCTTTGTTATGTTGGGATTAGATCTCCTGTATTGATTATGGTGTTCTTATCATGTTTTATTAAATTTCATTTACACATTTACGTGGACTTCATATAAATATATGGATGAGATTTAATAAAACAAGATTATAATAAAGTAAATGAAACAGAGGATTTGATGAATGCTATGCCTATTAAAAAGAAAGTTGAATTTTATAACATTGTCACTCTCCTATATCAACATCATTTACTTTTTTATAAGGGATAACAAATTAAATTGTACATAAAATTTTTATGGATTTTTCATTGCTAAATTTTTAAGAAATTTTAATTTAACGATTAATTTTTAAAATTTATATAAATCAAGTCAAAATTTTCTGTTGCTAATTTAAAATGTCTATCAAATATCACACAATGTTCATCCATTAGACAAATTAGTAAAAATAATAATTTGATGTAGTTTGTACAAATTTTAAAAAGTTAATCACTGAAAACTATAGAAAATTTGGTAGTAAATTAAAATTTGGAATTTTTTTAAGTTTTCAATTACTAAAATTTTAAAATTTGTATAAATTAAGTCAAAAGTTGCATTTGCTTGTGTGAAGTTTCTATCAAATATCAACTGGAAATGTTTTTAATTCAATACATCTATCAAATATCAGGTAAATGTCTCTTTATTAGACAAATTAGTAAAAACAACAATTTGATCTTATTTGTACAAATTTTAAAAAATTAGTCACTAAATTTGAAAACTTTAGAAAGTTTATCTCTAAATTACACACTTTAAATTTGTTATCCCTTTTTATAATTAATACACTGAGTTTTAATATTTACAAACTATTATTAATTTTAATATCGTATCTCTGCATTATTTAGGATGATAATTCTTAACTCATGGGTTTAAATTTAGTTGTTTTTAATAGGTTAGCTCATAGGTCAGGCCTAGGCCCAAACTGACTCGAGATTTAATTATTCTAAGTAAAATAACATTGTTTTATTTAGAAGAGTTTGACCTAGGGTACGCCTAGACTTGGCTAACCGGACCCAATTAAAAAAATTATTCTATATTTTTAATTTTAAAAAATTATTTTAGAAAATTTACGAACATTGCCATCCCTAACATTATCTTATCTAGTTGGTATGAAGATTTATGTAGAGAAAATTTACACAATAGCATGAAGATTAACATAGATTTTTTCAAAACCAGAAACAAGACAGCTTTATGGGAATATAAATGTCGTTCCAAGTTTCAAAGGGAAAGCTGTAGTAACCAATGATGTTTGTATATGGGCCAAGTACAAGCAACTTCTTTTGTTTCTTGGAACTAACCATAGGTAGAAGAAGCAACTAACTAAGCAAACTTTTTTATAGCAACTAAGAGTTGATTGCAGATTACTCCACCAACGCACTAGCCAGTGCTGATGTTCCTAATGGCTTGCCTCGTCCCATAGTGAAACCTCTGGTTCCATCAGGCATTCTTGGACCCCTTGAACTTTGCTTAGGAGATGCTTCATATTGTTGCAGAGAAGACAAGAGTAGACCTCTTCCACCATGGCTTTGACCCCTTCCTCTGCTCTTTCCTCGGCCTCTTCCCCATCCCTTCTTTGACGATCCTGAGTTTTCTTCAGCCTGTCAAAAATGAAAATACAAGTACTCAAACTTCATTTCTGGCTCCATCTCTACAGCATCATTTGTGCATACGTGTGATTCTTACATTACTTTCAGTGACACAGTCTGCATTGCTTAGGTGAGAGGGATCTTCAAGTTGTTCTTGACCAACTGTGTATTCATCATCAAAAATGCCATCGAATTCTGACTTTCTGTTCTTTAGAACAGATTTTGGCTGCCGTTTTTCAAGTATACAAACTTGTAAACTCTTCATTAAGCAGGACAATTCTCAATGAAATGAGTTTCAGGACATACCGAGCACCTAAGTAGCAGTCTTACACGGAGCCCTTTTCTCCAATTCCTTTCATCATTCAAGGTCTCAACCTGGTGAAATCAGAAAACTTTGATACATAGAGGGAACAAAAAAGGACACATAGCAGTTATGGAAGCCATAGAATTTGGACATACCGCTCTTTCAGCTATTTCTGGAACCTCAAGCTCCACAAGTGCATGTAAATTGAAAATAAAGAATCATGAGAAATCCGCAAGTTATAGCATACAGAATGTGTCTTTAACTTATTATGAGTACCTTGTTGCTCATTAAGAAATCGTTTTTGGAGCGGGACGAAGTGGATTCTTGCGGATGACATATTCTGATGGTTTTCACACTGCTCAGGAAAGGAATATATGAGTAAGCAGCAACAGCAGCACATTAACAAAGAAAGTCCCTGAGAAAGAAACTTAACCTTCCAACCACACTGAATATTTTCTCGAGGTTTTGGTGAGAGTGATCTTCAGGCAAGTTCTCCACAACAACTGTACGAGACTGCAAGTCTTCTCTGTCTTTTTCTGTGAAAGGAATCTTGCGTTTTACCTTCTTGCCATCTTCACTTAAAACCTGAAATAAGAGAAACAATAGATCAAAGTTGTTTTGAGAATGCCAAAAAGTTCAACAACTCTGGCTTTTGTTGCAGGAAAGTCGTGAGATTATTGTTAGCTAAAGAACTTACAAGCTTGGAAGAAGATTGGAGTGCCTGAGCAAGCAACTGATTGTTATTAGTCAGAGACTTCATTTTCTTTGTGGAGGCAATAACAGATATAGGAACTGTGGTAGAGGCAAAAAATGTATGAATGATTGGTGTTTCAATCAGTGGTATACACAAAACTCCTGCTAGTGATTCTTACCATAACCTTCGGGATCTTTACTAATGTGTTTTGACATAGATTCATTTGCAAGTAGACTCATGTCACTAAACTGATACTCCACCTGTTCAACACAAAATCAATGCTTAGAATTTGAAGAAGTTCCTGATTATAACTGGTAATCTCGTTTTTTTACAACCAAATGCATTCACTCGAATTCAATGACGATCACGAACAAATGCCTTCACATAATCACATCATTCAAGATTTTCTTATATGAATGCAGGAATCAGATTTAATAGCATCATGTGGTTAGGTAATATGTACTTCACCAGACACATAAATAGTCAGTAATATTTTTAATCCCTTTCAGAGTAATTACCGAAACTCAGGAACCAAAAATCAACTCAGAACTCATCAATAATCAGCCTAAATTGGCAAATACTGCAAGAAGGTTGCATAAAAAACAGAACTTGATATCTACAAACAGAATTTCTGGCAACTGTCCTTGTCTAATCTCATATTTTGAGGGAGACGAGATGATCCAAAAGAAGTTTATGGTCAATAAGATTGAATCGTAAGGATAAGACGCTTAATTGCAAGCCTCAAATTGATTAACACATCAGTCTCTGATGAACGCTATCAAAACTTGGCCAAGAACAGCCACAGAAATTTAACTGTTCTATGAATTGTCATTCAACTGATGATAGATATAACGACTGAAAGGAAGATTGGATTGAATGCATAAGCAAAGAACAAGAAATAAAACCCAGATCACCAAAAAAAATCAATAACAAAAAAATACAAGAAACCTGTTTGATGATCTTTTGACGAAGATCGTCAGTGAGAACATTGTTCTTGTTGTACTGATTAGGCACAGCGAGATTTTGATTAGAGATCAAAAACGATGAAGGATCTTGATCACCAACAAAGAACCAATCAGACCCATTAGCCGCACCAAGATAATGAAAACAAGGAATGAAATAGCCAGACACAGGGATTTGAGACGTGGCATTTGATCTGGGCACAAACTCGGGGGCTTGAGCGTTGAACTTGAAGGACACACTCATATTACCACTACTACTACCGCCGCTACTAATACTACTACTATTACTACTGCTACAACTGTAACTGGGTTTACTTGTTTCTTTCATTTTCTTCTCTGTAAAGCTTGCTTCTTCCTTGATCTTTTCCTCTGGTTGTACTTGTGACATCTTTGTTTGATCAATTCCCTGGTCTGTGTTGCATAAAGTTTCAATCTTTAACACTCTCTCTCATGTGGTTATGTATGTTCCTACGATTAAGAATGAATGAATGTGGTCTCTCTCTCTCTCTCTCTCTCTTTCTCTGTGTTCCTGAAGTTTTGTAACTGTATTGTGAGATATTGAATCCACCTTTCGCGCCCAAATAGAGGTTGCTTACTACATGAGACCGTTGCTTGTGGGTTTGACCAGCTTCCTTTCTCTTTTTTTTTGGAAATTTTGATTTTTCCCAATTTGGCATTTTTTATATTTACCTTTTTAATGCCCAAAATCTATGACCAATGACATTTTAAGATGAAATAATTTTATATGTTTTATTTAATGACATGAAAATCCAACCTGAATAAATAATTGTATAGTTTATAGATACGAAAATGGCCAGAGTTAGTTAGACTCGAGCTAACTAGAAAATTTTTACTTGAGTTTAGATCTAGTTGGAATATATTTTTTAATTTACTCAAACAACGTTATTTTTTTAAACAAAATTCTTAAGAAAAACTTAAACTTGAGCTTACTTGTCGTGCTAATAATTTATTCAATGAGGTAGATATTGTATTCTTTAATTAAAATAAGCTTTTTCTATTACTCTAAATTAATAATGATTACAAATTTAATTGGTTCGGTTGATTCAATCGTAAAAATTTTGAACCGTTTAACTTTTTGGTTCAATTCACTTTAATAACTCTTATTGTTAAAAACTGATCAATTTATTAATTAATCGGATAATTTTGTAAATTAATAAGTTCTTACAAACTAAAATTAATTAATTAATTTTTATTTAATAATCTTTTTTCCAATTAAATTTTAAAATTTTCAATAAGTAAGTACAATCTCTTTCAATCATATTTCAAATTCTTTAATTTTAGGCTATTTTTATAACGATATAATTCAAATTGAACATTTTAAACCTTAAATTTCTTATCTTACCAGTTTCAACTCTAGTATAATTTTAAAAACATTGGCTGATATAGCCCCTATAAATGAAAAGAACTAGTTATTGAATAAAATGTAATGTTATTTATACCAAAGAAAAATATTTTAAATAAAATATTATATAACTAATTCATTACTTATTCTTGATATAGGGGATGAAATTCATTCACATAACTCTACTCTATCCATGAATAAAGAATGTCTTCTTCGTGGAGTCATAAAAAATGAATGGTTACGCCAATAGTTCACACATAATTTCATGTTTCATACTTTGTATGTGTTCCCTAACCATTTAGCCATTCAAATTTAATTTGTAAATAACATACAAATCTCATATTTACCAATAAAATTAAGAGTGCTTAATAATAAAATTATTGTTAATTATTGAATTGAATTTATTGGTTAATATAAATTATCAATTAATTCAATAATTAATTTTAAATATATAATCAAATATTTTTTAAAATTTTCTTCACTTTGAAAAGTATTATACAATATCCAACCTAATTTTTTAATTATCTAAATTTAATTAAAAATCTAATCAATTTAACAATGTTTAAAAATCGGATTGAAAGTTAAACAGGTGACACAAAAAGTTTAAAGTTTAAAGTTTAAAATGTTCAATTGATATTAGACCATTATAAAACTGGTTAAAAATTGAATAAAATTAAAGAATTTAAAATATGATTGAAATAGACTGTCATTACCGATTGAAAATTTTGATATTTAATTAAAAAAAAAGGTTGTTAAATAAAAATTAATTAATTCGTTTTAGTTTATAAAACTAATTCATCATCACACCTAGTTGAATCCAACACCAATGCGAGGTCTGATAGTAAACAGCCTTATTCTTACAAAGTAGAGAGGCTGTTTCCAATAGACCTATAGATAAATGTGACACGAAGACTTAAAAAATATAAAAACTTCAAGTATGTGATTCAAGTTTAGAGGACAAAATAATAAGAATAAGAATAAGAATAATAATACTAATAATAATAATAAGACAAATAGCAATACAAATATTAAAAATAATAAGAATAATTATACTAATAATAATAATAATAAGAAAAGAAGAAAAACCCAACTAGCTGATCAAGCAGATGCCTAATTGGTCAACCAAATGCACAAGGCAGGAAAATTACATACAAAACAAAATTAAAAAAAGGCAGAATTAAGAGGCATGCAAGAATTAATAAATTAAAAGTAATAGTCATAATACATATAGCAAAAAAGCTGAGACAGTGATAGATATACCATGACTAAAGCCTTTCTACACATAAAACTTGGATATGGGTAATAGGGCTAGAAGCATAGGCGAGCTCGTTTATAGATCTTAGAAATTCCACTGCTTCACCTACAAAAAGAAGAAAAAGAAGAAGAAGAAGAAGAAGGAAAAAAAAGAACAAGAAAACCATAAACCTGATTGATGCATCAACAATGATAAATGCAGCAATAAATACGCACCAAAAATCATTTCTTTTCCTTGTATCCTTTTTCGATGTGTAGCAAAACTAAAAACTTTGGTTTCAATGGAGTTTTATAAGTTAATGTGAAGGGATCTGATCTAACAGGCTGCTTGTTTACAAAATAATAAATTAGTTTACAAAAACAGATCGATTATCAAAAACAAAAATTATTAAAATATACTAAATAGGAAAATTAAAAAATGAATTCAAAATTAATTAATTTAAAATTTTTATAATTAAACTGACTGGTTAAATTTTTTAAATCATTATAATTTAAGGATCGGTTCATTTTCATTAACACTTTTTTTTTACCACCGCTACACTTTTAAGGGCTATAGACACATTCTAAATGGGCCTAAGAAGTTAAAGGTCTGATTTGGGTTTGGTTTAGGGTTGACGTCACTCGTGGGCCTCTCCCCAATACCCAAAAAAGTAAGAAAAACTTAAACCCAAGTATCAACCTTTAACAAGATTCAGGTAAGTTCAGAGCCATGAATCAAAGTCTTAGCCTTTTATTCATCACTCTCGTCATCATCTTCAAAACACACACCTTGTAGACTATGCCACAGACACTATGAGTTACCCTACTGTATAGGAAAACAATCATTCATCATAAGGTTTTGGAAGCCATGCGAGCTCCAAACTCATCAATAACAACAAAGTGAAAACATAGAAGATGACCAGTCAAAAGTAGTATTGGCAAGTACTCAAAATCAAAACCCCATACTGTCCTATCATAGGTAACACCTTTATCCACTGCTATTATATCATTGAAATTAATCATACACTTGAAGATGACATCTAATGTCGTGCCCAAAATTTTGAGATCCACTCAAATTCTCATTTTTCTAATTGTTAAGGCAAAGAGAAATTGAATAACCAAAATTCAATTTTTTAATATTTTTAATTGCATAAATTTGATTCAAAAACTCATTTGAGGATTCTTTATATATATATATATAAATAATTGCTTAAAGTAACAATAATAATAACTACTAAGTAAAAATTTCACTGAAACGTAAAGTTTGGAAGAGTCCTGTAGTATGCAATATTAGGATTTAGAGAAGTCCTGTAGTATGCAGTCTTATTCCTAACTAGTAGAGAGGTTAATCTAATTTTAAACTGCTTAAACCACTTTTAAGAAATAGACATGATCATGGTATTCATTTCTAATTAACAGAATCCTAAGTAACATAGTTTATTAAATTAGTAGGACTCATGTGCAATGATCCATGGCTTCCAATTCCAACAACTCTAAGATCCATACCATACTAATTGAATATTCAATTGGTAAATGTACTACTAATATTCTCCAGCATATTAATTCAATATAAACAATGGGGACAAAATCCTTGACTTGAAGCATTGGAAACAATATAGTTTAATTTTATGATCCTCTCTAGCTGGTCATTGAAGGAATCTTCAATTAGGAGTGGTTTTCTTAGTGGGACCAATGACATCAATCTTGATCTTATCTACCATTTAGATGCAGTTGCTAATATTCTATAATTTATTTCTTCCAAATCAAATGAAACAGAAATATTTTTCTTTCTTTTAAATCTACTACAACAATAATTCAATAGAAATTGGACCGATACACAAAATCCGAAAAGGTCAAATAGTACATACCTTGACCTCGTTTGGTAAATAACCAATCAATTATTTGTTTTAGTTGATTGGTTGTCTTCAGCTGTTTGCTCTTCAAACAGTTACGAAAGCTGCTTGAAGACTAGCAGATCCGATGGTTGATTTATGATAAACAACCAAAAATGTGTTTTCATCAATCAGCTAAAATTTTAACTATCAAAAGTTAATTGTACCCTTTAATTAAAGTTCCTAGATATCTACATTTTAAGAACAGTATTTGTTCTTATAATTGTTTTATGTAGTTATAGGTTAGAAATAAAACGTTGACCTTAAACGAAAATAAAAATAGAAAGAGTTGCATAAATTTTTCATAGATGATGAAACAGTACAGGTGAACATGACTTCTCTAAAATCTAAATTTTTATAAGAATATTTAACGAAATACTAAGGTATATAATATTTATACCTTTATAATTTTTTTAAAGTCATGTCCTCGTAAGTTATTTTATACATAAACAGTTAATTTTACCAAACATCTCTAACAAATAACTAATACAATTCACTAATCAGTATAATCAACTATCCGCTAACAGCTAATTGTCAAACAGACTCTTATCTTTAATTACCAAAGAAGTTGTTTATAAATGACCATGTATATTATATTTAAAGGTGCTTATTAACTGTATTTGGAAGGAGAATTTAATGAGAGCTACCTTCATTTTCACTCACTTCCTTCACCAAAAAATGTATACCATATTTAAAGTAGCCATATCAATGTGGGCTCCTTCATTATATTTTGTCTATAAGATTCTCTCTATTATTTTTCTTTGTGAGAGAGACTGTTTTGTCATGCACACAAATCAAACACAAGCATTGGGTTGTGTTTTCTTTTTAATTTTGTTTCCTTTCAACTATTATTATGATGATGGGTTAGGTGAAAGGCTATAAACATTTGGACTTTTAGGTGCTGACTAATTAAGAACTTTGTTTGGGGACTCCATGATCATGATCACTAGTACTTTACTTCTTCACCTGGCACGACATGATATAATATGCTTACCAAGTTGATTCTGGCACCTGTATCGTTATGCTTACAAGCTGTTTTGCTTAATTATGAGTATTTTTTCCCAAAATAGAAAGAACCAACTTCTTGGCTTTAGAGAATAGGCAAATTGGTCTTGTCATTAGAGGGGAAGAATTGCCTCAAAGGTTAGGAAATAATCAAAAACCAAATCTTGAAGTTGGAGTGAAAATCAGGATTTAGAGCATTAAATATGCACCTCGTTGTTCACAAGTTGTGTGTGATCTACTATTAGGCCTGAGGTCAATTTCTGTTTTGGCAAAAGTTTTCTTGTTTTCCAAACAGATCATAAGTGTGAAATATCAGAACTTGTAATTTATTGGTCTTGAGCAATGAAAAGCTCTTGAAACAGTAGATGAACACAAGAAAATGCAAGAACAAAATCCTCTTATTCTTCTCAACTAATATATAGATAGGTCTGGATCTGGTTTTGTCATCATGTACAACCAAACCACTTTCATGTACAGCCAAGCCAGGAAGCTTTCATCTATTAATTGTACATTGAAATAATGTCTTTGATGGCATGTTATGCTCATCCAAGTAAATCACAATAATTCTCATTATGTCACACTCATGATCCTAGCATGCAACTTTTTATACCAAGCGTCCCCAATTTTAATTGTTCACAACGAATCTTGAAGGGAACACCAACATTGAATCCTATCTAACCCAAGTACTGTCATGGTGACCAAAGCATGAGGATGAGTGAGGTGTGAAAGTTGATTATGGTTGGAATTACCTTTTTCTTGGAAGGGTTTGCTTGATTTGCTATGTGATCCTGAGATAAGAAAGAAAATTTATACTGAACAGGAAAAAAGGTTGCCTTTTCTCTACAAGATTTCTTATCCATCAGAGTTAGCAATGCAAGGACAAAGTTTAGAATGAAAAGATGTGAGTTTTGATCTCATGAATCTTTTGGAAACAACCAAATCGGGATGGGACGAGATGAAATGTTCCTAGTCACTGTTTAATTGCCTTGGAAGACAGCAAATTGGACAGAAGACTTGGAATCTTTAAATAATTCCAGATTCGGAGATGGTGGATTGCTTCAAGAATCATTTTTTAATCTGTGTCTTTCTGGGAACTGCTTGAGAATGTGTGGTCTTTAGGCTAAAGAAAAATTCTACAGCTTTTCGTCGTTCTCCACAAGCAAATTCACCAAACCTAAAGAAAGATCAACCGAATCCCCAAACAACTTCAAAAGGTGACATCTTGTGAATGTTAGCTAATTCCACCTGCATTCTCTGCTGTTCAGCTTTCTAAAAACCATTCTTCGGAAGCTCACATAGACTAGAAATTATACATCAAATGTTTCATTAGAATAGGTTAATTTCCATAGCATAAGGATAAGTTTGTTTGTTATGATAATTATATCATCATAGATTTCTTATGCCAATTCCGAGAAAATACAGAACTCAATGTCAATTCACAAGAAAAGCTAAACCTGCAAAATTTCACATCCTCTTATCACACTCAAGATCCCCGCTCCATTATGTAAATATATAGTATTATTTCTGTGTTCATATGATCCTCCCATGCGTAATTTTATCTGCAAAATTCATGGTGGATATACCCTATACATCATCTTTTCCCGATCTTTGAACATGGCTTTTCCAGATGTAACCCTCAGATTTTGCATCTTCATCATCTTCCATGCTGTCGCCTCCGGTGTTTCCAGCTAATTGGAAAGGACCTTGGGGAGAGCCCGATTGTGAACTGGCAGCCTTTGCGGATTCACCATATTGATCTTGGGACATCCATAAACCCCCCAAAACAACTACAGATTGGTTTGCAGAGCTAGCTGAAGTTGGTGGCATTCTTCTTGTATGAAGTCGATACTTCTGCAAGATAGTAAACATTATCGATCAATCTTCTGCATCAATTAGAAGTATTCACATCTTCATCAGTAAGAAGCAAAGTAAATTGTTAAAACAATTCCAACATTTTCTTTCACTATTCTCACGCTTCCCCAGATCAAACAGCAAGAGTGCAAGGTAGAAAACGAAGAACTCACTTGCAGATGACTCTTTACTTCATCATTGGTCAAGCCATCAACTTGCATAAGCTCTCTAATTTGCTTTGGAGTAGCAACTGCATAATTTAAAGAAAAATCAGTTTGGATAGAACTTGAGTCATACCTCATAAAAATATAAAACAATACGGAATGGAAAATTTTGCAAGTACAATCAACACAGGACTTGCATACGAATTCAAGTTTAAAAAGACATAACATACTAACCTTGACAACCTCCAAGTTGCTGTAAAGCACTGACAAACCGCCGGTGCAACTCAGGTGACCAGCACCTCCTCTGCTTCCTAGAAGACTGTTGCTGAGATGATTGAGGTCCATTTCGTATATTTGACTGGGAATTAGGAGCAGAAGATGAAGCTGATCTACTGCAGTTGAATCTTGAACCAGCAGAGCTGGATTCCTCCCTCAAGTTCTTGATTCCAGGAGTCAGAAGAGAGAGACCAGGAACTGGTAATTCCTCTTTATCACTACCATGCTTCTTTGATAATACAGAGCAAGACTTCAACGGAATTAGTGCTCTTACTCCATTTCTGTTCTTGCAGGCCTGAACTGCATCATCATTTCCACACTGATTCCCTTTCTTTGAAGTCTATCAATCAAAAGAGGGGAAAAAAAAAAGTCAATTTCCATTTTATAGTTCTCCTGTTGAATTAAAAAGTTTGAACTTTGAGACGCTTAAGATATGTTTCACATCAACTTTACTCGTTTCCGAATTAGCTTTTATACCTTAGACTCTAGTTCGGGTTTTGAATCAAAGATGGATTTTTCAGTAGACGTCTGATCATCAGTGTTCCATAACTGAACAGAGCTCATCCAGTTTTTCTTGTCTCTAGAGTCCTTCTCCTTCATTTCACCATTTTCATTGTCATCACAGTTTTTCTTCAATGGAATGAACTCTTCTAACACTGGTTTACTTTTTGATGCTGCGCATTGCATTGCCTCTTCTTTCAGAAATAGAATCGCTGCAATGAAAGAAAGTCTAACGGGATCAAAAATCACATAATCGGTCTAACAAAGCATTAAACATCCAATGAAGAACCAATATTCACAATCATCTTTAAAGAAGGAGAAAAATAAATCTTTTGAATCGAGCTATTAAGGCGATTTAAACCTATTATCCAAAGTTCTCATCCCGATCAAAAACAACCTAATAAGAGCGAATAATAAACCCGTTTTGTTGAAATCTCCATTACATTGCTTAAAAACACGATAGTTCAAGGAACCAACCATCGTTCAAGAGGAGCATGCAAAGAGGGAGTTCGCGTTTAAACGCATCGATCTTCCTCATCTCATCTTCCAAAACCTTAACAAAACCATCAACTCTAGAAACCTTGTCGGAGACATTTCCGATCACCGACAACTCCTTAAGAAAGTCGCTGACGGTCTTAGGAACAAAAGTTGGCCTGAAATCCAAGCTCAGTTCAGGTGGTGGAAGAGAACCCATTTGAATACAATACCTCTCCAATTCCTCAACACTCTCTTTTCACCAAATTACCCAACCAAAACTACGTATACAATCAAAGACCAAAGCTTTAGAAAGAGAGAGAAAGACGCAAAGAAAGTAGAGAGAGGGGGCAAGAAATGGCGAGATCTACATGAATATATAGAGAAAGAAGAAACTAGAAAAGGGTTTGGCTTTATATGTGGGTTTTGTTTGGGAAAGCAGAAAAGAAAAGTTCTTTTTCGTAGAGAGGGAAGGAAAGAGAAAGTGACGGAAAATGGAGGAAACGGAAGGAAAATAAATGGAACTGAGGAGGAGAGGAGAAGATAAAGAGAATCTATAAGTGGGTGTGTATTATTCGCTTTTTCTCCTTTTGTATGTAATTTTTAAAAAAATAATAATTGAAAATAGAAAATAATAAGAAAATCTATTTCGGGTCGTCGCATATTTTATCTTCCAGTTTAGATTATATTCAGTTTTTAACTAGTCGTGTGATAAAAAAATTAATATTTATGTTTATTTTTATTTTCATTTTTAATTCTTTCGATTTAATTTATTTAAATAATTTTTATTATTAAAAACTAATCATTTCGTTAATTAATCGATCATTTTATAAATTAATAATTTCTTATAAACTAAAAATCAATTAATTTTAATGTAACAATATTTTTATTAAACTTCAAATTCTTGATCGGAAAAGAAAATCTTTCTCGATCATATTTTAAATTTTTTAATTTTATTTAATCTTTAGTAAATTTTACGATAATATAATATTGATTAAACATTAAATCTCTTATTTTATCAATTTAATTTTTATTCCGATTTTTAAAACATTAGTACTTACCTTGTTAAAAAATAATGCAATATGATATGGTCAATTCTTCATTATATTGATCAATATTCTAAAATGTAATATAAAGTTGTATAAATATACAAATGATTTTATCTTCTTTTTTTATAATATATAATTAAATTGTCAAATTTCAATTTTTTAAAATTTTTTTAGGAGATATATAACAAAATCCATACCACTACAACAGGAAAATTACGTCAGATAAGCTCAAGACTCGTTCTTTAAAAAAACACGGTTTGATTTTCTTTTTTAGTTAAAATAATATATATATATATATATAGTCATTGCTTTAATTTTAAAAAGAAAAATAAAATTTAAAAATTCATAATATTTGAGTTTCAAATAAATATTGGTATTAAGGAAGTACTTGATTGATAGGTTTGAGAATTAGTTAATAGGTAAAGAATTAAAAGTGAGTGGTTAGCTGTTAATTATTATTATAGGGACAATAGTTTGATATCTCACTTTTGGGGAATCTTTCAAACTTTCTATTTAGTAGAGAAATGAAATTTATTTTTTAGTAGTGATTCTTTTTTTAAAATATTTTTAATACTAATTAATTAAATACAATTAATAAATATAATTAATTACATTATAATTAATTAAAATATAATTCATTCGTTGATTAAAATATTATAATTAATTAATTGATTAATTAAAATATAATTATTAATTGATTAAAATATTGTAATTAATTATATTATAATTATTAATTAAATAAAATATAATTAATTAAATTATTATTAATTAATTATATTATATTATAATTAATTAAAAGATAAAATTTTATTTCTTTATATTTTTAACAAAAACACCTCTTTTAATAATAAGAGTAAATCATTCGTTCCTTTTAATCAACTATCATAATTATAATGATAATATAAATTTTATTCTTCATTGTATTTATTTTCATTCTTATTATCATTCTCCATACGAACTAACTGCCTTTTAAGATTACTCCGTAATTTGACTTCGTGACTAATTAATTTCACAAAATGTTTCAACAATTTAAAAAAAGGCTTACTTTGCTTGCCTAGAGTACTCTTTGGAAGCTCTTTTTTGAATGAAGAAGAAGAAAGAGGCAGAACAAAAAAGTGGAGTGGTCCAATACCAAACCCAAAAAATATGTGAAATGACTAGCTCCTTTTTGTGCCCCCTAAAGGCTTTGAATTAACCAAGTGTTGAATCAGTCTTATTTGACTGCTTATTAAGATTTCTTCTCTAAAAAGTAAAAACACTAATCTCAATCTCAAATCCATGCGCAGTCAAAAGGAGAGAATCCATTGAAAACCCCTTTCTGTGTTTCGTTTTTAAGATCAAGAAGCATTCATATTTTTTGAAGGGAAACAAGAGACCACCGATATTGAATATAAGTCCAGTGAGATGTGAACACATCTCATAAAACATTCCATGCATTACTTGGCCATGCCTTAGTTTTCTTCAATGTTTTAATAGTCAAACAAACCTGTTTAGCAGTAAAAATTTTGAATTGGCTAACGATTCAGTTCGACTTTTAACTTTTATATTTCTTTTAGTTTAATAATCTTTGTTATTAAAAATCAATCGATTTATTAATTAATCAATCAGTTTATGTAAACTAATCAGTTCTTATAGACTAAAATAAATTGATTAATTTAATTTAATAAACTCTTTTTTAATTAAACTTTATTTTTTTCTATGAGTAAGAATAATCTTCTTCAATTATTTTTCAAATTCTTTAATTTTATTCAAATTTTAACTCATTTTATAACGATGTAATACTAATAAATATTTTAAATTTTAAACTTCTTGTATTTTCGGTTCTAACTTTTTGACAATATTGGTGTTATTTCGAGAAATATATGACAATGATAATAACACACCCTATGCTCTATGTTGAAAGATTCTTCTATGCTCTTGGTCAAGTGCCCTTTCGCCTTTTTCACAAATTTCAAAGGGAATCCACTTCTTTTGCATCTCATATCCTAATTGGGCCGATTAGAAAATTTTTGTTTCATTCCAAACCCTAGTTTACGGTCACCATTTGATTCACACCTACACGCAACCTAAAAAGAATCTAATGGAGTACTTTCTATGACTAAGATTTCTAAATTAGCAAGACTCCATAGTAAATGGCACAAAGCAACCAATTTTTATAATCACTTTGCTGTTTTCTAAATCATCAAATACTCCATTGATAGTGATTCCTTTGTCATTATAGTTTCTAAGCTTTCCTCTACTTTACAATATCCCAATTCAATAGTCTCTCTTTGCCTATGATAGGATTTAACTTAAATATCCAAATGTTGGTATGTAACCAAGCCTCTTAGATGGATGATTGGCTTACATTTAGAGGACCCAAAAATATAAAAATAGGAAACAAAATCTCATGAGCTGTATTGAATTGAGAAGTTGAAAAAAACCAAAATAGATGAGATTCTCGACCATGAATGGGACGTAATATCAAACCAACCTTGCCGAAACACCATTTGTTGTGACTTGTGTCATGCTTTTTTTTTTTTAATTTTTTAAGCCTAGAGATGAGGAATCTTTACGATGTGAAGACCAAACTCCCATATTTTCTTATTTTTTTCACTTGTTATCTTATTATTTAAATATCGAGTACTTTCAGATTTCGCATTAGTGCAAGATTCGGACTGGATGTGATGAAAAGATATGTACCTTCTTTATAGTTTAAAAAGTTTAAAGAAATCTCTTATTTTTAAATTTCTCGATAAAAATTCTTATAATTTTCATTTTTTAAAATCTATTAAGAATAAAATCAAAACATAAGCATTATGAATATTAGATTTGAATTGATTACCTGATACTAATCTATTAGCTTAACTTAGTTGTTAAATCTGACACGAATAAATTAAATTTGACTTAAATTAATAATTTAAGATAATCATAATAAATTATCAGTTTGGGTTAGATTTAATTAATTCAGTTTAACTTTAAAAGTTTAGTTAATTAATTAAAATTTGAGAGAAAATATTTTTTGAGGAAGCTAAAAACTAAAAAAAAATTCTAAAATTGTAAAGATAAGAAGAAATGAAGAAGGAGGAGGAGAAGAATAAGAAGAAGAAGAAGGTGCACCGTAAAAAGGACAGCCTTTACAACCGTTAGATTCCACATGTCTTGCTCCATAGAGCGAAGAATCTATCACTATCAAATTCAATCACTTGATCGATTGGTTAATGTTGATGGGATGGGATGGGATCCACTAAAACAATAAATAAATAAATAAATAAGACTTTTTTATTTATCAGATAGGTTCTGAAACGTGTCGTTTGGTTTTGGATTTCGATTAGATTAGATCCCACACCGGTTTCCCGCATCTCTATTGGTTTTTGTCGGATGCCTGTGACCAAAGAATCTGTCATCAATTCCCCATTTTACCCCTTTCATTTTTCACTTTTGGGATCCAAAGTCTCACGACCAAACATTTTTTATTAATGTTTAAAAAATTCAAACCGTCGGCAAAAATTTAAAATTGTTTATTTTTTAATTTATTTTTAATTTTTTTGTTTCCATTTATTTTAATAAAATTTGTAGTTAAAAATTAAATATTTTATTAGTAAATTAATTAATTTTTGTAAATTAATAAATTTTTATAAATTAAAATAAATTAATTAAGTTTCATTTAAAATATTTTTAATTAAATTTCAATTTTTTAATAGATAAAAAATCTTTTTTAATTATATTTAAAATTCTTTAATTTTATTTAATCTTTACTCGATTTTACGACAGTTTAATAATAATTAAACATTTGAAACCTTAAACCTCTTATCTTACTAATTTAATTATAACTATGTTTTTAAAAGATTACCTTTCATTGCGGAATCTACATTCAGAATTTCTTAATTCAAATTTTAAAATGTATATGATAATTATTAATTATACACTTATAATAATTTAAATTAAACAACAGACTCAATTTAAATAGTTATTGTTTATTATTTATTTATTTATGATTTGATGTAAAATATCGTTTCTTTTCTTTAGTATTATAAATTTTGATGTGTTCAATAAAACCAAAATGTAACACATGTTCAACCAAATTGTATTATTACACTTTTTAATTAGTATAAAATAAAAATTAAAAATATGCAATGATTTATTAGTTATTTATAAATTTAAATTAAACAGTATACTCAACTCAAATAGTTATTAAGTCTTACTTGTTCGTAATCTTATAATATCATGGATTGTACCGTTTCTTTCAATAAATTTTGATGTGTTCGATAAAACAAAATTGCAACTCATGTCATTGTACCAACTTGTATTATTAGGAGGAGCCAGAGGATTCAGTAGAACAAGAAAAATACGGAATTGGGTTTTAATAATTTTGTATACAAATTTTTTAAAAATTAAATAAGAAGTTAAATCAATAAAATAAGAGATTTAAAGTTTAAAAAGTTTAAACGATATTAGATCGTCAAAAAATCAGCTAAAGATTGAATAAATTAAAGAATTTAAAATATAATTAGAAGATATTGTTTTCTTACATCCAAAAATTTAAAATTTAATTAAAATATTTTAATTAATTTATTTTAATATATATATAAATTAGTAATTTATAAAAATTGATCCGCTAATTTTATATTTTTGATTAGATTTGGGTTTTAATAATTTTATATACCAATTTTTTATAATTGAATCAGAAGTTAAATCAATAAAATGAGATATTTAAAGTTTAAAAGGTTTGATCGGTATTAGATCATTATAAATTCAATTAAAAATTGAATAATTTAAAATATGATTAAAAAAGATTGTCTTCTTATATCAAAAAATGTAAAGTTTAATTTAAAAAATATTTTAATTGATTTATTTTAGTATATAAGAAGTTATTAATTTATTAAAATTGATCAGTTAATTAATAAACTGATTGATTTTTAATATTAAAAATTATTTAAAAAATCGGACCAAAAAGGTAAAAATTAAAAAAAGAATTAAACAATTCAAGATTTTTATGATTGAACTGACTAAACCGATTAAATTTTTAAATCATTAAAAATCTTATATTGGCTGGTTTTATATTTTTTGTTAGAAGGACAACATGGGCAATATATGCAGACCAGATAAGGGTTTGCCCTCTTCTGTTGTGATGCGGCTGTGGTGGAGTTAAAAATATTCTGATGCAAAAACAGTCAAAAGAGAATAAGATTCTCTTAATAGCTACCCTCAAATGAAAGTAATGATAGTATGGAATTGAGTACAGGTCATATGAGGATGATAGGACTTTTGGACTCTCCCAAAAAAACCATTTTTTAAAAACAAAGGAAAAGTTTGGTCAATTCCACAAAAAGATAAAACCAAAAGGGAAGTGTGGAATTTACTCTATGAAAAGAGATGAGGAAAAGGAGGAGTTTGAGGTGGCTTGACCTAAGTGATAGCCAACTAATTTGATACCCCAAAAGCAAAGCATCTTATTATTATTATTATTTTATTTTTTAAGAGGATACTCTCTAGGAATCCAAGAAATGGTACCTCAAAATATGTAAAGTGTTTCATAGTTATCTACTTGCATAAGTTTCTCTCTCCTTAAGGAATTCTCAATCCATAATAATTTTGTAAAAATATCAATATTTTAAAAACCGAATCAAAAGTTAAATCGATAAAATAAGAAGATTAAAAGGTTCATTAGACCGCCATAAAATCGACTGAAAATTAAATAAAACTAAAGAATTTAAAATATGATTGAAAAAGACTGTCTTATTCTATAAGTTTAACTGAAAAAGAGATTGTTAAATGAACATTAATTTATTTATTTTAGTTTTTAAGAATTTATTAATTTACAAAAATTAACGATTGAAGCTAAACTGATAAAACAAGAGGTTTAAAAGGTTCAATTGGTATTAGATCATCATAAAATCGGCTGAAGATTGAATAAAACTAAAAAATTTGAAATATGATTGAAATAGACAGTCTTGATCTATCAAAAAATTTGAAGTTTAACTAAAAAAGAGATTATTAAATGAACATTAATTGATTTATTTTAGTTTTAAGAACATATTAATTTACAAAAATTAACGATTCATTAATAAATTAATCAATTTTTAACAATAAGAATTATTAAAATAAATTGAACAAAAAAATTAGACGGTTTAAAGTTTTTACGATTTAATTGACCAAATTGGTTGAATTTTTTAATCATTAAAAATATTACATAATTTACGTATTTTAAATATATTATTTTTAAAATCAAATAATAAATTCGATTTATTTATATGTCAATTCAAGGTAGAAAGAATTTGCATCTTCACAAATATTTTTATTTTTTATATATATTTTTTTCTGATCTCTCATTCCCCTAAAACTTGTAGCAAAAGATCAAAGTGCTCAAAACTTTGAGTTGATAATAAGAAGTTGGTATGTCTTAATCTTAATGTATGTTGGGTGAGGTGGTGAGATATTAATGATCCATAATGGCTAAGCTCCAATGATCATGCATTGTTTCATAGACCAGCAGAAGTGGAAGCACTAGAGGAGTGCTGATACTAATAACTAAGTTGATGAACTTAAGAGGGCTTGCAGATATTTCCTCATTGAAGCAATTAAGTAAGGTTTTGCATGCCATGGTTGATGTGATCATTGATTCTTACCAAGAACACTTAAATGGAGAAACTAGTTCTAAACTAGAATCGAATTGGATTAAGAGACCAATTATAACATTTTTCTTAAATTTTTAGGACGATTTAAGTAATGTAATAACAATTTTAAAGTAGTTTTAGAGGTTAATGGTTTAATCTATGTTATATTTTGACAAAACAAAAAATGAAAAACATCCGAGTGACATGTTTGGTTAGAAGAAACACGAGAATTTATTTTTTAAAAGTCAACTCAATATAAGAGTATTATAAATAGAATATCTAGTAAAATAATGCGCAGTCTTAACTATAACTAGTAGAAAAACTGTTCCTAAAATCCTCATATGAAAAATAATAAGAAAATAATAACAAATAAGAAACTTCTACACACAAATTTTTTAATGCTTAGATACCTATCAAAATAATTAAATTTTGACTCACGAAACACAGATATAGAGTATTACATAAAATTCCCTTTCTGGAGACATATTATAGAAGTAATTTTGTCTCATGTACGAAAAGTTATAGCCTCTAAAAATTAGGGAACAGATCCTCTGTTCCGATTAATCAATTTCCTACTTTGTTTCAATAAATCTCATTCACACATTTATGTGAGTTTTACATAAAAATGTGAATAAAATTAAATGACATAGGATTTGAACATCCTAATAGGAACAAGGATCCCGTTCTTATAAATTAGAGATTTTTTAAAGCGCGAGTTCTTCCTTTCTTATTTAGTTTTGCTCGATCTACTTGCTCCAAGAACTCGTACACTAGACATTTCAATTCATATTCTGAGTTGAATATGTCATTTGATTTGAAATAGGGACTTTCTCAAATAAATTACTTGAAAAATTATTGTGTATGCACCATAAAAATATAATTTATGAATTCTTTGTTATTAAAGAAAAATATGATATTTCTCTTAGTCCATTAGTAGTATAGTCTAAAAAATTCATCCATGTTTGGCAATAGTGGTTGATCCACTAACAGAAATGACATGTTTTGTGAAATGTGGTTCGAGCCCTTGAACTTTGACATGATTCAATGAATGGTTCAATTCACTTTCGCTTTCCAAGAAAGCTAACAAAACCCAAATTTTGATTGAATCCAAAGAACAAATTAAGATACCTTATACAAGGGGTATTGCTATTGGAAGAGGACAAAGCACAATCCCTTCATCAACCACACACCCTCCCATGGGTGTCTTTCACGTGATGACAATGCTCCATTTTCATGGCACTCATTTCTACCCTTTCCTCACGAGGGTATCTCTTCTTGTCCTTATTCTTCTTTTGTCGTTGGAGATGCCAAAGTCTTCACTGTTTCTTGCCTGTTTTCTGAGGGTTGTTCTCGTCATTCTGCAGAGGGTCTTTGTCTACTTTTAGGAGTCGTTGAGTGGAACTGTTGTTTGTTCATGCTTGGTCCTTAGCAAGATGTCCACTCACTGGACCCATCTTATTCCTCCCATGCATCATCATCTCCTATTCCTCTTCTTTCTCACCGTCAAATTTTCAAGTCCTTTTCGAGGAAGGACTTTCTGATCATTCCAAAACAAAGTGAATGACTTGCACAACCCACAAAAACTTTATAAAAAAAAAGGATTTTGAGTTATGCTCAACATTAGCACCTAAAATGTCTTTGTTTCGTAGTGACCATAATTCAATAAAAATTTCACTTAAATATAAATTGTAAATTATAAATTAAAGATAAACTAATAATAATAAATTATTTTAGGAAGTGTTTGTTTCTATTTTTATTTTTGATTTTTGATTTTTATTTTTAAATTCAGTAAAAAACCTGTTTTTTTGAACTTTCAGTTTCTATTTTTGGTTTTGGTTTCTTCTCGTTTTCAAAAATTATGAAAACTATAAAAAGTAGTTTTTATTTTTATTTATGTTTTTTTATAATTTGATGTACTATCATTTAAATATATATTATTTAATTATTAACAAAAATTATGAATAATCTAGTTCAAGATTATATATTTAATAAAGTAAAATTAATTATCAATAAAATTATGAATAATTTAATTTTTATAATTAAATTATATGTAATTAAATTTTAATAATTATTAATAAAT
>JANZXR010000171.1:39818420-39834983 GCA_027575705.1 Erythroxylum echinodendron
AATTTTAGGAACTATTTTATAAATTTAAAAAATTATCCGAAACGGTATCCGGTACTGACCGGTACCGGTACAGTTCCATTTCAAAACTCAATCCGGTACCAAGTCCGGTACGGTATTCATAACTTTGATTCTAATTACTTTATTTTCAACCCTATTTTTACACAACTTCGTTTTATATTACTATTGGGGCAAAAACATAGTTAAAAGAGGGTAATTGAAAAAGAGGATTTCATGCGTCGTTGACCTTCCATTTATTGGTAGGATTTGCTTGCAACCAAGAATCATTTGTTAATTGTTACCGCTGGTACGTGTGTAAGAAACTGGACAGAGACTCTCCAGAAACTGTGAAACTGTCCCTCGTGAGTCGTGACTTGTGAAACCTTATTAAAGGCTCGAAATGCCCACATTTCACCTCTGTCAAGGTTCAGACAAGAATCGGAATCTACCTGCGGATCTTGCAAAAGCCAGGGGCATTGACGTCATTTCGAATTCTTCCACTAACTTTCAGGAATTGGTTAAGAGCAAGCAAATGTTAAAATACAAAATAAAATCTTCCTCTGCTCAAGCTTCAACGGTTTTGGATAAAACCACCCACTTGCACACAGCAAAAGTTGAGCCTTTTAGCGTGTGAAGGAGACAGACATTAGATAGAGAAAGCGTGTAGAGCTGTGTTTTTAGAGAGAGAAAGTGGGTGCGGTGAAAAGAAAGGCAAGTTCACGAGCTCTCTTTGTCTCTCTGCAACTCTGTTCTTATTTTATAACACGAATACCCTGTAGAAGATCGAAACTTTGCTAAACCCCATTTGGGTGGGTGAGGTTTTCACGAGCTTAACACACCAGTTTCTGCAAGTCTCTTTCTTTCACCGTCTAATCAAGTGGTCCAACTTTCGCCACGTCATCTGTTATGCCAGCTACCTCCTATCTCGATCTCCCTTGATTATCACCATCGTCAGGGGTGTTTCCTACTCTCTCTGGTTGATAGTGATAATGTCAAAAGATTGAATCTTTCTTTTTCTGAAGCTTTGATTATTCTGGGAAAGAGCTTTTTGAGTTTAGTTTGAGCAAATCGAGATAGAGGGTGGAGTTGTGATGGATCGACCAACAATCACGGCGGGTCCGGGTATGGATGTTCCAATTATGCACGACAGTGACCGGTACGAGCTGGTGCGAGATATTGGGTCCGGGAATTTCGGAGTGGCAAGGTTGATGAGGGATAAGCAGACCAACGAGCTTGTAGCTGTCAAGTATATCGAGAGAGGTGAGAAGGTAAGTCTCTTCTTGTATATGTACTTTGTCTTTTTCTGAAAGTTTCATTTGATTGGCCTTCTTGAGCTTGATGTACCTTTTTCTGAAAGTTTCACTTGATTGGCCTTGTTGAGCTTGATGTACCTTTTTCTGAAAGTTTCACTTGATTGGCCTTCTTGAGCTTGCTTTCAGTTTAAAAGATGCTGGTTGTTCCCTTTTAGGTCTGATCTGATTATTGTTTTCCTAACTTTTGGTGGCTAGAAACAATCGGTTTGCTTGTTAATGCCAAATTGGGGAAACTAGTTGGATTATCCAATTTTGTATAGTTCTCGGGAATTTTTGGTGTCTGATTCATTGCTTGAAACACGCATGCTACTTCCCTATGGTAGCACTTCACTTTGGTTTATTGAAGTTTGTCAATGGGAATGATAATTGTCTGACCTCATGTTCAACACATTATCATGCACAAAACGAAGATAGTCAACTATGACTGACCTGGTTCTTAGTTTCTTGTGGTATTCCTCTCAGAGTGTGGCAAATAACTTGATTCTTATTCGCTTGACAATGGATTAAGTAGTTGATTGTTTAAATCACATTTTTTAATCCACCTGTTCTAAAACAACTCCAATTTGATTAGGGGTTAACAATGCCAACCAAACTAAAGCTAGCAGATTTCTTAACAGTTTTTGTTGAACTTCAAAGACATGTCTCTCTGTAGTGATAAGCTTTCCATATTGAAGTCCCTGTCAACCAAGTGCAACTATATAGACGTTCGCAGAGTCCGAAACAAATGATTCATTCCAGTAAATATTATCAAATGATTGAAGGGAACTTTTTGGTTGACCTCCAAGGCCTCTACATGATCCCAATTTATGTTTTGTTATTACAGATAGATGAAAATGTAAAAAGAGAAATTATTAACCACAGATCATTAAGGCATCCCAACATTGTGAGGTTCAAAGAGGTTTGTCAATTACTTCACCTTTCAATAATTTTCCAAGAAAAGGATGTTCTGGGTTCATTACTTGAGTAAATTTACTGTAGGTTATATTGACTCCAACACATCTTGCTATTGTGATGGAATATGCATCTGGTGGAGAACTCTTCGAAAGAATATGCAATGCTGGTCGCTTCAGCGAGGATGAGGTTCTTGCCCAATGCAATTGTTTTGTTTGATGGTTTCTGTTTATTTACTTATCAAGTTTCTCAATTATTATACAGGCACGCTTTTTCTTCCAACAACTCATATCTGGAGTTAGCTACTGTCATGCAATGGTTAGTAACACGTTTCCTTCCATTGATTGTTAAGTTCTACTTGTACAAAAGATAATAGTTTAAAATTTTCATAATTTCCAATCTATTTCTTCCTGAAGCAAGTATGCCATCGTGACTTGAAATTGGAAAATACAT
The DNA here is from genome assembly GCA_027575705.1 of Erythroxylum echinodendron. Taxonomy (NCBI): domain Eukaryota; kingdom Viridiplantae; phylum Streptophyta; class Magnoliopsida; order Malpighiales; family Erythroxylaceae; genus Erythroxylum; species Erythroxylum echinodendron. The sequence goes on from JANZXR010000171.1 coordinate 39,821,075, forward strand.
TGTTGGATGGCAGCCCCGCACCTCGTTTGAAGATTTGTGACTTTGGTTATTCGAAGGTACTCACATCCCCCTTTTTTGGTTGCTAATGTTTAAACACATCGCCATAAATCAATGTCTCAGATGCCTACTTGCTTTTGAATCAATGTTCCAATAGATGTTCCTTGTTAATGATCAGGGATTATTCAAGAACATGTATCTTTCTTTTTGTTTTTCCATTCTATGAATGGAGAATTCTGCTTTCTTGTCAACGACTTCTTTAATCCTGTATTGACTTTATCTGGTCTAACAGTCATCAGTGCTACATTCACAACCAAAATCTACCGTTGGAACTCCAGCATACATTGCTCCTGAAGTACTACTCAAAAAGGAGTATGATGGAAAGGTTGGTCTTTTTCTTTATCGTACAGAAGAACAAAGTTGGTAGTCTTTCAATTTCTTGATTGTTAGGGCATTTTGTTTTCCAGAATCTCCAAATTCTTGTTTCCAAAGATCTTACTGATGAAGCTACGGAATCAGTATTTTAGAGCATTAGTTAGCCAACTTACACTCATATATATCAGTCTATGAATCTACACTCATCTTTTCTGTTAATTTTTACTATTCAGATTGCAGATGTATGGTCATGTGGGGTAACTTTATACGTTATGTTGGTGGGAGCATACCCTTTTGAGGATCCTGATGAACCAAAGAATTTCCGCAAGACAATACAAGTAATTCATTGCGACCTTAATTACCATATCACAATGGCAATGCTCATGAAACTGACTAATCCATGATGTTTTGTGTTGGCAGCGAATTTTGAATGTCCAGTACTCAATTCCTGACTATGTTCACATATCTCCAGAGTGCCGGCATTTGATCTCAAGAATTTTTGTGGCAGACCCTGCAAAGGTCCGTATAATTTTTCTTGATTCTTTAGATTAGATACGGCTAGGTCTGTACAATGACTAGCTATTTAACTTCCTGAAGATATAAGCCTGGATTTTTAGTTTAATATTATTAGCTACTTGTTTCATTGCTGGTTTCCTTTCAAGTCATGTTCATGGCCATTTACTCGATTCGAGAACTTTACCTTTCTTAATCTCTTGGTTTATATGGTATTAGATTAGCTGAGAGGATGAATTTGCTTGTAGAAGGTTAATAAAGTTGAATATTTTTTTAACAGAGAATAACCATGCCTGAGATTATGAACCATGAGTGGTTTCTGAAGAATCTGCCTGCTGATCTTATGAATGAAAACAACATGAACCACTTTGAAGAGCCTGACCAACCAATGCAGAGCAATGAAGAAATAATGCAAATAATTAATGAAGCCACTGTACCTCCAGCAGGAACCAATAGTCTAAACCAATATTTAACTGGCAGCCTAGACATTGAAGACGACATGGATGAGGACCTCGATACTGATGCTGATGATCTTGACATTGACAGTAGCGGAGAGATAGTATATGCAATGTGAATAACCCCTGGAAGAAGACGCTAAAGAGGCAAACACGAAGCTTGGAACCTTGTTAATGAAAGTGGGAACAATAGATCATGTATCAAACATTATATCACTGTAATGGAGAAAACTGTGGATTGGAACTTAATTTCAATGTCAACTATAGATAGATTCTGCTTGCATAATTCTCATTTCCGTCAACTTGTATTGTATGTTATCAGCCAAGCTGAGCATGGTTATACACACACTTTCACACTTGGTCCTTGCCCCTTCTTAAGACATTGTTGGGTGATAAAGTTGTAATCTTTCATGCTTAAAAGCTATGCTGTTAAATCTACCAGAGGAACTGAAACTTGACTCGGCCACAACTTGGAAGTAATTAACTCGTAGATAAAGGCCACGCCTTTGAACGTCTTTAGGAACAAGAGTGCTGATTAACAGCTTTAATATATTAATAACAAATTATTACATTGCTCCTACAGAAAATTTGAAGTCTGGGTGGTGTAGTTGGTTATCACGCTAGTCTCACACACTAGAGGTCCCCGGTTCGAACCCGGGCTCAGACAACTATTGTTTTTCTACTTATTCTCATCACCTTCGCCATTTAGTAGAGAGGACAGTGGCGAGGGAAATGAGTTGTTTTAGAGATTTTCCTTAGATATTTTAATGGCTGTTTGGGGTCTGTTATGGACTGTGATAACAAAAGATTTGAAGTTTGGTTATGAAATTATCGTCTCGGATAAAAAAAAAAAAAAAGATGTGGAATCCTTGTAATTCTGATGACGCAGTCAAAGATCCAACCTTTTATTCCATTGAAGTTACAAGTAACATGATCCTCCAAAACCAGAAAAAAGTGGATCATTAATGTATCAGCTCATTTATCAGTGAAGGGTACATTAAACTCAGTATGTCATTATTAAATTGATGGCTAACATGATAATCTCGCAGGCGGGGAACTCCAAAGTCCTGAGTTAAGCTCGATATCATCTGCAATAAACAGTGAAAACAAAAGTTGAATGCGTGAAATACAGAGGCTAGGTCCAGCAGTTTAATGTCCACATCAAACCATCCAATTTAATTATAGTTATGAAGGAATGCCCAGTCTAAGCTCTTAATGTGAATACCAATGATTTTCAACGCTACAGACTCATCATAACTAATGACCCATAAGATGTCATAATGTCGAACCAAAATCGAAAATCCAGCCACACTATCTGACTCAAGGATCAACATTGGGTAAACATGGTTCAGGAATCAACATCAACACATGAGTATCAACATGCTTTGAGAATGATGCAAATAATAAACATGAGTAAAGGTCAGATACCAACTTGAGGATGAAAAAAGCATCAAGGAAACAAAGGCAGGTAGTCTAGCCCTGTCCTTTCAGGAAATCCCATCATTATGTTTAGATTCTGTAAAGCTTGACCAGATGCCCCCTTCACAAGATTATCAATCTGCATGAAGTTTTTATGAGATCAATGATGATAATGCAGGGAATAACAACATATACAGAAGTAAGAAGAAAGTTAAGCACAATGATGGAGGGATGGATACATACAACTGATATAATTATTGCTCTACCAGGTATCCTATCAGGAAAGACATTCACATAGCAGTAATTGGAACCTCGAACATCATGCGTGCGAGGAACAATTCCTTTGTCCAATAACTTCACAAATTCTTCATTCTACAAGAAAGTTGAAGAGAATGATCTCCATATACTTGGTTAAACATAAAGAAAATTTTGAAGAAAATGACATTGTACAGTGTATCATGCCTCAATACATAACAGATTAGTGCTGCAACAACTAGATTTGCTTCCCTTGGAGGCAATACTTCCAAAGCAAATACTTGAATGGTAAACTAAATGTGTGCTGAAACATGCAGTGAAAAGACAAGAGTTTGAATATATTTTATAGACATATACTGCTAAGTCGAGAATGAGCTTCCATTTGAAACAGACATCCCCTGAACAAATATTCAGGCTGAAAAGGCGATTCATTTCCAGGTGACTTAGCAATCATTTGAGAACATATAAATTAAATGTAACACATCAATTCTAATCACAGCATCAGATTTATACCTCATAGGAAACTTTCAATTGGTGGTACAAATCCTCAATTGTTACCCCAGAAGCCATTTGCACATATATAGTCGACTGCATGCCACGGCTCTGAAAAGGAACAGAGAATACTGAACACAAATCCTTTTTAAGCAAAAAATAAGAAGGAAACATTCTTTTCTGGCAATAAATTAGCATGCAACTGATACCATTGGCATTAAATGTGGGGTGAAACTGACTGTCACTTTTGAGCATGCCGCATCTGAGAGTCCTTGTTCGATTTCTGGCACTATAATTCCAACATAATAATAACATTAAACATTATCTACATAATTGAGAATTTCCTTTCATTCGCTATTAAATGAAGTCTTGATAAGAATGTGTAAAGTCCCAAAAATCATTGAATCAAGTTTTACCATGGCGATGCTTGGTAACACCATAGGACATAATGCCTTCAGCTAGTTCAGTATATAGATTTGATACCTTGGCCCCACGTCCTGCAAAATGTATCAGATATAAAAAGCTGCTAAAGAGAATCTTGCAGGTACTATCAGAAAAATATGCATCCAAGGCAGAGAAATTTCAACCTGCTCCGCTCACACCAGATTTTGAATCAATAATGATGTTTCCATGTTCAATTAGATTCATCTGCACAATTCAGAGTATCATGTGGCACTTATATAATGCAAAGCGGACTGAATGTAAACCATGCGACAGACTAACCTTTATCAAGGGAATAAGTGGAAGTTGAATTGATGTTGGATAACAACCAGGATTGGCTACAAGGTGTGCGTATCTTATTTTCTCTCTGTACATCTCTGTCAAACCATACACAGCTTCTTCCTGGATCCAGATAAATGTTCAACAAAATGAAAATTTTCAGAGAAAGAAAATGCAACCATTCAATCCATCAAATGAAATATCACTTCAAGATTAACAAATGATAATTGAGAATAATCAAGAAGTAGGCTACCTGCACTACATTTTGAGGGAGTAGGTTTATGTACCTTACCTGTAAATCAGGTGCTCTATGTTGCTGGCCATACCATTCTTCATACTCAGATATATCACGTAGCCGAAAGTCCTGAAAAGTTATCATACCACAGTTCATATGATAAAACTGTGAATTTTTTGTATATGCTTGTTGCTTTAAGCAGAAGCATGAAAGAATTCTAATAAGCAAGCACATGCAAGAATCATACCGCAGAGAGATCAACAATCTTTAACCTCCTGGGAAGGCCTTTAATTATTTCCTGTAAAAAAATACAGAGCTGAATCATAACTAAAAGATAAATAATTCCAAAATAAGATCGTACACTCTGCTGAGACTCAAGAGTTACCGGTTTGGTGTGTTAAAATATTGAGGGTAACAAGAATGGACCTGTGTGGTTCCATGTGGCAAACAGCAGAACACAGCATCCACATCAGAAAAGTTGGCATCACTGGTGGACACCAGTGTTGGTAAATCCTGCAAACATAAAAGAATCAAACATCACTATGGAAACAAAAAAGGAACATCATCACCTCAACTTAGTTTAACAGTTCCTAATCTTCCAAAATCTGTTTCTTTGTTGCTTTTGGTGGAGCTCTCTGGTTCCCTTTGGTAAACATAAAGGAATCAAACATCAGGGTGGGAACAAAAAACAAACATCATCAGCTCAACTTAGTTTAACAGTTCCTAATCTTCTGAAATCTGTTTCTTTCTTACTTTTAGTGGAGCTCTCTAGTTAACTTTTCTACATATATCCGTCATTTAATATCAGCTGCCATTCCTCTTTCTTTGAACAACCACTCTGTGTCCTGAATGGAGTTTCTACTGAAGATTGAGGATTCTAACCTTTTGCGTAACAAAATGAGGAAATACGGATTCAATTGATTTGCCAGCATTTCTGTCTGCAGTCATCACAGTTATGCCAAAGAACGGATGGTTTGTTAAGAGTCGAATTATCTGGCAAAAACAGATTATAACAGAATCATATCTAATGAATATCTAATAACAATTAAGCATAAAAACAACTCTTAGGAAGTGGTGCAACTCCAAAGAAGTAAAAAGACATAGCTTGACATACTCAATATGATGCATTAAGACAATAACTAGGATGCACTTCCCTCCTACCTTCATTTTTAAGAAGCAAGTTGACACAATAAACAGTTAAGAGGATTTCATTGTCTTCTACACAAAATTACAAAGTATCGTCTATCCATCTTATAGCAGAATCGCACTTAAAATGGGTGATAATAACCATCTAGAACCAAGTTAAAGTGTAAGCAGTTTAATTGATGAAACTTCTCCCTCAAAAATGTAGGTTAAAGTTCTCTCATTTCTCTGCCCCCAAACCCAATATCGTTAGACACATCCTAGTAACTGATGGCAATTGACCACCGAAGCGAACGCCATGAAAATGGACAAAAAGTACACACAAGGTGCTAACATTAGCTAATATGAATGAATATGGAACAAACCTCTGCACCAGTATAACCACTGGCACCAAGAAGAGCGATACGAGCTTCCTGCCCCGGCTTAGAATTCGATACCCGCAAGCTTTTGAACGGCAATGTATTGGACCTTCCGAAATACTTCTTGTTTCCATTTTGTTTTGCCAAACTTGACAATCTCTCTTCGCTCTGAAATTTACATGCATAGATCCAAAAATTAGCCAGCACCAATTAGGAATCTCCAATCTTCGTCTGAACCTGAACATGCAATCTATTTCTCTTAAAAAGTTCACACTAATCTATACCCCAACCCAGAACCTTACAACATCAAACTGCACATACAACAGCCCTTTAAATATGGTTCGTTTCAATTTCCCACAATAAAGTTGTTAGCTTTCCTGCATTTTCTTGAGATACAAACAGAGACAGTTCAGTAATACATGCACTAACCTTCAAGAAGCACCCTCGATCCAAGAAAGTAGAACTTAGAGAAGTTGTGCTCATTGTTCTCTATCGAAAATAGGCACAGAGACCAGACTGTGCAATACAAAAGCTTATACACCCTAAAAGCACTACAACTAGAAGCATGTGCGAAGAACAGCTAGTGGAATTGGATACCGATGCCTGAGATGGGATGTTTGAGAAAGTACATAGAAAAGGTGTGAGCTTTTGGGGTGAAAGAGAAGGTATCTTTAAGAGGAGCCACCAAATGCCAAAAAACCCTTAAATTGACCACTTGGACTCAATAAATCACCAATGGTCAAGAAAAAACCGGCCGGCTTGAACCACGAAGAACCGCCTTATTAGGGAAAAGGAGAGCCAGAGTTGTCCAACAGTCCAGACCTGATACAGTACATTTAGCGTCTAGCTTGTCTTTGTCTACTGTACCTAAAAGTATGAAGCATGTTCTTTCCAACAAAATAGAAAACTTAGTTGAGATTACTCATATATATGTAGAAAATCGGAATGTTAAGAAGATTTGATGGAAAGATTTATTTTAAAATATATTTTAGCTCTTAAAATTAATTTTTATTTGAAATTTATGCATTTTAATTTATTTAAAGTTTACAGTTTAATAATTAATTAATTTAAAATTTAAAAAAAATATTTGAATTTATTTATGATAATTTATTTAAAGTTTAAACTTTAATAATTAATCAATTATTAAAGTTAAATTTTTTATTTTTAAAATTAATAATTAATTAAATAATTAAATTATAATAATCGTATTTTTTATTTGTAATTAAACAACAATAACAACAATAACAACTTTAATGTACAAGATTCCCTGCTTTGCCAGAATAACGAGATGACATTATTTATACGCAGCCTTCCTTTTATATTTTACAAAGAGAAAGTTTATGTGACTCGAACTCATGATCTTTTTGGTGACAAAGAAATAATCTTTTAGTTCATTTGTAATTAATATTAAATAGTTACATAATATATATTTAATGATGATAGATTAGGTTATGGTAAAAAATAAAATTAGAAAAAAAAATAATTTTATAATTTTTATAACCTAGGAAAATTGAAAAAAAACAAACAATATAACCAAAAATTCGAATAAATATTTTTGTCTCAATTTAAAAGTAAAAATAAACAAGCTTGTTGGTTTTTTCTAGTCCAAAACTCTTTATAAGCAACTCCATTGTAGCCCGAAGATCGACTAAACTTGATTTATATTGTTCGAATTCGAACTTAATTCGGATTTGAACTGTCGAATTGTGAAGTTTAAATTCGAACATAATTCAAAACTCAGTCAATTCAAATCAATTTCGTCCGACCTTGATAAACATTAACCTTAACATATTCATAACTTTTACCAAAGTTTCAATATCAATTTTCATTTTCTTAATTTTCTCTTCAATTTCCTGTACCGTCACTTTGTCCTTAGAATTCAACTTAATAACAAGGTCTTCACCTGAAAAAAAGGATCATTTATGAAACTTGACTCGTACTACTACCTCAAGAACGTCGAACTAGCAGATTATTTGCTTATTCAGGTCGAGAAAATTGAGTCTGCAAGTGATGCGATGCCATGGTTATTACCGAATGAAATCTTCTGTCATTTTCCCTCCTTTAATCTTGTGCCATTTTATTCCAATCATCTATTTATACGAAACCTATATATAAATAGATGGTTGGGATAAAATGACACAAAGATAGAGCAAAAAAAGAGACACAGAAGATCAATTCTCGGTTATTACTGATATAGTTTCGTTTTGTCAGATGTCATTTCTAACACAAAATTTCTACTCTTGCACAGGAAAGGGAAGAGGTAAATGATCAAATAACAACAAGAGACTTTGGAGGAGATTATTTGCTTGTTCAGATTGAGAAAATTGAGTCTGAAAGTAATGCGATGCGATGGTTATTATCAAATGAAATTCTCTGTGTCATTTTCCCTCCTCTAATCTTGTGCCATTTTATCCCAACCATCTATTTATGTAAGTCTCATATAAATAGATGGTTGGAATAAAATGACACAGAGTTGAAGCAAAAAAAATGACAGGTCATTAGTTCAATTCCCGGTTATTACTGATATGGTTTCGTTTTGTCAGTTGTCATTTCTAGCACAAAATTTCTACTCTTGCACAGGAAAGGGAAGAGGTAAATGATCAAATAACAACAAGAGACTTTGGAGGAGATTATTTGCTTGTTCAGATTGAGAAAATTGAGTTTGCAAGTGATGCGATGCAATGGTTATTACCAAATGAAATCTTCTGTGTCATTTTCCCTCCTCCAACTCTATGCCATTTTATTCCAACCATCTATTTATATGGGAAAGATTGAGAAAATTGAGTCTGCAAGTGATGTGATGCGATGCGTATAACTTTAATATTCTTTAATTAAAGTTATAAACTTAATTTTTGTAAAATTAAATATTTGAAATCTAAATTTTGATAAAGATATTCAACGAAATACTAAGAAATATAATATTCATGTCTTTATAATTTTTTTAAAAAAATCATATCCTCATAAGTCATTTTATACATCAACAACTAATACTAAACAACTAATTTTGCTAAACATTTTTAATAAACAGCTGATGTTATTTACTGGTCAAATCAACTGATATAATTAGCTACCAACTAATCGCCAATAAATTCAACTAACAACTAATACAATCTACAATTTTCTAAATATGCCCTTTACCTACAAGTTATGGCTTCGAACCTTAAGCATCGAAATTTGCTTCTTTTTTTTCCAATGACGGTGAAAGCAATTGTTAGGTGGCATGCTGCACGATAAAACAAATTAGGAGTAACTTATATTTATAATATTTATCAATGTTTTAAAAATTAAACCGAAAACTAAACAAATAGTATAAAAGATTTAAGATTTAAAAGATTTAATTAATACTATATCGTTATAAAACTGATTAAATATTAAAAAATTAAAGGATTTGAAAATTTATTGAAGAAATTATTCTTATCTATATAAAAATTTAAATTTAAATTAAAAATGGGACTATTAAATAAAAATTAATTAGTTTATTTTAGCTATAAAATGATTAATATATAAATACTAACCGATTAATTAATAAACTAATCAGTTTTTAATAATAAAGATTACTAAATCAAACTAAACCGAAAAATTTAAAAATTAACTAATTAATCTTTCCGAATTATAATAAATAGATTAAAGAATCTATTTATTCTTTTGGTGGGAACTTTTCTATTTAATGTGGCATATCAATTACATAGAGCTGTGCCTTTTGAACTATATGATTAATAACATAAAGTTTTTAACATAATGATAGGTTATTAATTTGCATATCAAATTGGGTATTTAATTTTGGAGCATATTAGATGAATATTATTCTGATTATGGAATTTTTACATTGGTTTTGGAAGTTAGGAAATGTGGAGTTGCTTTGAAGAAAAGAAGTTAAAATTGGCTAAAGTGAAGGAGAATGATACACCCGGTAGCAACCTATCAAACACTGGCAAACAAGCCAAAAGCCAGCAGAAATAAGGGTCAAAACGACAACGGAACAAGAGTAAAAGGCATAAACAAAATGACAACAGCAGAAGAAAAACACCAGCATGCCTACACAGAAGCAAAACGCAACGCAGCAGGTGGAAGCATGGAGAGAAAATGACGACCCAGCAGTAGATGAAAAGGCAACGCAGCAGCAAAACACAGTCGTTGGTTGGGATGAATGTGCGTAGGGTTTAAGAGAGTGAACAGTGCAGTGTACCAAACACTAATTCAGAAAATAAGGCAGGGAGAACAAAACTGCAGCACAAAGGAGGAAAGAGCAGAAGATAAAGGTCAGCAGCTAGCAGAGGAGCCCAACAGCAGAAAACGACGTAGCAAACCCAAAGAACCAGAAAAACAGACACCAAAAGAGCAAAAGAAGCATAAATAACAAAGATAAAACGACAGCACCTGGGAGAAAAAGAACAGTCCAAAAGCGCAATGGATATTTAATTATTTCCAGTGTTTTATGATAATTTTGAGTTTTATTGAGTAGACGCATATGTTTAATAATCCCGAAATAGTCTACTGCCAATTAAAACAACGAATCCGTAATTATTTGTTGACTTTTAATAAGTGGCAATTGACATAATTTTATTTACTCGTTAAGAAGTTTAATATGTGTCGTAGAATTAATTAATCTAATCGTAATAAATTATCTGTTGAATTTGTTGATTAGAATTGTGTTTTTCTAGATTTTAAAACTGTCGAAACATTAAATCTTACAAGCTATCTTTGAGGTTATTTTTTGATTAAAGAGTAATTATTCGACTTGTTCGTGATTACTGTACAAGATAAAGAAAGATTGGTTATTATAGATCTGTTCTTACTAATTAGAACTAATTTATTTATAAATATGTTGAATTACTTTTACTTTAATGATCAATTGCATGAATCAAGGTGGAAATAAATTCTTTTAATTAGAAGTCGGTTTTATTGAATTTCAAATCAATTTATTTTTTTTTACATCAAGTTTGAACATTATTTCTAAACCTTTTTTACTTAATTGTTTAAAAGAGATAAACCACCATTTCTTGAGGAGACAACCTTATTTTACCGTGTTACGTTAATATTCTGAGTAGGTAAATTTGGCACTCCCCACGTAATAACCAAATTTATATCTACAAACTAATAAGCCATGGGAGAAGAAATTGCCAAAGCATTTCACGTGAATTTTTTAAAATACTGAATATGTCAATTGTTTGGGCAAGGCTGGGTATGGGACAATACAAACAAAGAGCTTTTGTAGACTTTTACAATAAAAAATAACATTTAATATATTATAATAATATATTATACTAATAATTAACAAATAATAAATAATATATTTAATAATTTAATATAATAACAGATTAAGTTTTTTATCAAATTTTTATTTGTTAAGTAGTAATATTAATAAATAATATGATAAATTTATTAATTTATATAATTATATTTATAAATAATACATAATTAATTTGGATGATTTTTTATTAATAAATAAAATTATAAATTTTTTTCTTATTTTACATATTTTTACCTATACCCAAAGGTATGAACAAGATTTTAATAAATATTATTTCATTTTATTAATCATAATATAACAACTTATCATATTTACCTTATTGATGAATATTATATTTATTAATTTTGTATAATAGTAAATTACATATTTTATTAAAATTTAACTTATTATTTAATAATGCTAATAAATAAGATGATCAATTTACTACATTCTATTCACTTTATTTTTGAATATATAAAATTTAATTGTTTGATTTTTTAATTTATAATTTTTCTTATTGCATCAATTGCTATACACGGTCTACTGCTGATTAATTTTTCTTCTTATACTAATTTGTTGGACTTAATGCTAATTTTTCATATCTTATCGATTTATGGTGAGTGTCGAATCTAACAAATATAATCCTATTCTAATCACAATTGAATTGTACGTGACAATAAGTTACATGGATTAGTAAAATTAACAAAACCAAACAAATAGAGTGAGTTTTAAAATAGAAATAGATTAAAGGCAAAAGACATAAAATAAATCAAAAAAGGCAATTTCACAAAATCAAATAACATATAATTTCATTATTTATTCTTTAAATTGATCGAATATTCTTTAATAATCTGGTTACATTAACCAAAACAAAGTTATTTGATTAATTCTCTTGTCAACAAACAACCATAACAAGTCTTAAAAGTATGTTCGGATGCAGGGTTAGTAATGAAACGGAATGAAACATAACATACTTTTATCGTTTGGTTGAGAGTTTTATAATCGAATAAAACAAAATGACATAGAAGCAGAGAATTTCATATTACGTTCAATTCCATCTTAAACAGTGAAAATAAGAAACTTCCGATTCGGAGGGTTTAGGATAGAACGTAAACTAATAAATACATACTACCTAAATACCTTTAATAATTTTTATTAATATCAAATATTTCTTCTAACCCTAACCCCCTTGTATATAATTAATAATATTTTTATATTATTTATCCTTACTCTAATAATAATATTTTATATTATTAATAAAAATTGTATATAATTTATAAAATAAAAAATTTAATAAAATTTTATTAATAAAAAATATATAAATTATTCTCTAATTTTTTGTTCATATTTCTATATAAATATAAATATAAATAAATAATTTTTAAATATAAATCACATATAATAGAATAAAATTTATTAAATAATTAGTAATAATTTTTATATAATTAATAATAAAATGTATATAATTAATAATAAAATAATAAAACTTTTATTAAATTTTGATTATTTTAAAATAAAAATATAAAAAATTATTTGTCGCTGTTGTACGTAACTTTTTAATTGGACATGATTTCTGATTTAAAATCATAGCGTTCAACTTTTTACAACAACCATCTTAATGTTAGGAGTACAATAGTTATTTATTATGCATTACATTCCATTTTATCCATCTTTGAAACAATATTTCACTACAATATATTGTGAATCATTCCATCTTTTCCAAACAACTTTTTGTTATATTACATTTTATTCTATTATAAACCGTTTCTTTCCGTTCCATTCCGTTCTATTAATTAACATCCAACCAAACATGCTTTTAGGATTTAACGTATGAACGACATAAAAAAAAACTGAGAAATTACCAGTTCTAGCTAACGTCATGAATATCTTATTATGCATGTGTTTGAAGTCATACTTGTTATAACATTACAGCACACCTATTTGGAAGAGGAAGTATCCAAAACCTTCAAAGATGCTGCTTTTGAACATATAACAATAGCTTGAACAACGCATGCTAGAGGCTAGAGCTGTAGGAAATGGTCATATTTTACCCTGATAACAACTGGACAAGCCAAAAATGTGTCAAAGAAAACCGTCAGTTGCTATGGTTTACGTGGCGAAGATTAACAAGTTATATGCTTCTAGATAAGCGATTGAGACATTGATTTGTGTTGATGCGGCCTTATCAGCGTAGACCCCCATCGTGCATCACCTTCCGCTGAAGAACATAACATCATCTCCTCAATATTTTCTACCTTGAAATTTCTATCGGTAACTTCTTGTTTTATCATTTGTGTCATTTAACGTAGCAGGTATCTCGTTCTCTTGACCTTATCAAATGTTACCATTTGAAGTTTCTTGTCATGTGCAGTATTTGGCAATCGATATTTCAGTGGATCAATCTGTGCTCAACTCCTGTTATTGGTAAGACTAACGCCTGTTTAGTTGGATGTTAATTAATGAAACAGAAGGAAACGGAATGGAACGGAAGGGAATGGTTTATAATGGAATGAAATGTAATATAGTGATACGTTGTTTGGAAATGAGGGAATGGTTCATAATGTAATATAATGAAATGTTGTTTGGATGATAGATGGAATGGAATGTAATGTAATGTATAATAAATGACTATTGTACCTCTTATATTAAAATGATTATTCCAGAAAGTTTATTATTTTATTATTAATTATATATAATTCATTATTAATTATATAAA
>JANZXR010000171.1:39837434-39854621 GCA_027575705.1 Erythroxylum echinodendron
TATTTTCACTGTTTAGGATGGAATGGAACGTAACATGAAACCCTCCGCTTCCATCCCATTCTATTCCATTCCATTATGAAACCTTCAACCAAACGATGGAAGCGTGTTACGTTCCATCCCCTTCCGTCCTCCACCGCTCAACCAAACATAGCCTAAAGTTTTTGCATACTACCCATTTGTTAATTTTAAAATAAAAATGAATATTTTTTGTTGTTTGAAACTAATTTAATTAATTAACAATCATTTAATCTAAATATTTTCTTACTTAATTTAAACATTTTCTTATAATGACTATTTTTTATTTTATTACTCATTTTTATTTTTATTTATGTGTATTTGTTATTATTATTATTATCATCATCATTATTATCATCATTTTTGTCTATTTTTATTTTTAATATATATATATATTTTACATAGGTCTATCATAAACATCTTTTTTACCAATTAAGGGTAAAATTGGGTATTATTGGACCTCTTTAGCATGGGCCGATCTCACCCGTTTTTAAAAATAATTTCTTTAAAATTAAAAGTGTAAAATAATATCTTTTTAATTGGATCCGGGTCTAAGCTGCTGAAGCCTAAGCCTAGATCAGCCTAAAGTTCAATTTTCTTAAGCAAAACGAAGCCAGTCAATTCATTGAAAACAGGTAAATCTAAACCTACGAGCCGATTTATTGCCACCCTATTTTAGATTTTACATATCAGCGAAACTTTCAGTACATTATCGTTGTTCTAAAAGAATCTACTTTTATGAATCTTTTAGTTAAAATTTGACCATGTAAGAAAATAAATCTAAATTTATTTTACTTTTTAAAATCCTCTAATTGTTTTAATGCAAGAATCTAATTGTACCCAAAATCAAATTCTCAATGAAGTCACTTTGTGCATCAACCTCCTCTCTCTCTACATTTTTTACTTAAAAAGTTACAATGATATGACACGATGTTGAAGATTGGAGCATCTGTTCTTTAACGCGTTCTTTTGATCAAGCAAAGTATAAATGTTCCACTTCCATTGGACCTCAGTGGGAAGGAAGGCCTTTATTCTGCGATCTAAAGTAGGGATGAAAAAGAAAGGTCGAACTCAAGATAATTTTGTTTAGAACGAACATTATCTCTAAAATTCTGAGAATTATTCTTTAACCACACCACATGAATAATTTGGATACACATTAGATATATAAAAAAGCCATTTTTTAAAAATACAAGAGAAAAATTGCGTACACCGATGACTCTCTCTACTCTCTTGCAAATCGGGAATGCATTAGTTACTTGATTTAGAACAATTTTTAAAAAAATGTTAAATAGATTTGTGAAATGAATTTAAAATTTTTAGGGAGAGAAAATTTATTATTTTCAAATTTTAAACATAACATGAGAATAAGTTAATAACTTGAAAATTATTTCTTAAAAAACTTGAAAATTAACTACTTGCTAAAAGAATAATTATCAATTAAATAAAGATATTTGGTGTCATTAAATTTTCAATTTTGTTATTGTATCTAAGATTTTTTTGTTCATTCTTAAATTAAATTGTGTTTTAAAAATTTATTGGTCTCTCCCATTACGTAATAGGAGAAATATTGTATCTGAATTACCACAATTCTATCCCTAATATATATTTAGGGTATTTGTGTTTGGTGTTTTTTTTAATTTCTCAAAAAAATTCTATCTCTAATAATCCTCCTCAAGTCACAAAAACATGGCATAAACTCATAGTATCGTGAGGAATGTTTTAAAAACCGAACTAATTTGTCTGATTTAATAATAAAAATTTTGAACCGACTGTTCGATTTAGTTTAATAATATTTGTTGTTAAAAATCGATCAATTATTAATTAATTAATTAATTTTTATAAATAAATTAATTTTTATAAACTAAAATAAATCGATTATTTTTTATTTAATATTTTTCCTTTTCAATTAAACTTTAAAATTTTTATAGATAATAATATTTTTTAAAATTTTAATTTATTCAATATTTAACTGATCTTATACGACCTAATACTGGTTAAATCTTTTAATCCTTAAATTTTTAAATTATTGGTTTAATTTTTAGTTCGATATTTTAAATTTTCATCACGAGCCATGACAGTAGCTATTTCGTGAAGTTGTTGTATAAAGGCACCATTGTGCATGACAAGCTTGGCCCCATAACCATTATCAAACTTGTCTCTTTCTCCGGAAGATCCTCACCCTATATTGGTGGCTTCTGTATAATTTTATTAAAGTCATGGTCATCCAACGTCCTAGAGCCTGTCCCATCTCTCAAAATTAGACAATAACGCTCCTTCCCATTCTCACTCTAGTTTTTCTTTCCACCATGATAGCTTAAGCTTGAGATTTTCCCATTTTACATGATGAAGTAAATGGTCTTCATCAACTGTGAGGCCAGAGACTTTCTCTATATATATGTGCCTTTTGGGATCTTCCAAGAGCCTAATTCAGTTTTCAAGCCAACTGTTTTGGTTCCCAAAACCAAAACAAGAAAACGGTGTTCTTTGTTTCATCTTGTCAACGCGTTTCTAAGTTTGCAGGTAAGTCATATCCTGGTCTTAGTTCTATATGTTTGAAAAAGGAAGTTGACGGCAGGGAAAAAGGAAACAAGAAACAGTTGTAGTGATATAATTTATAGATACAAATTGAGAGAGAGAGAGAGAGAGAGAGATATAAACATATATTTCTGTTCACATACTGCAGTAATGTTGATTCAGAGATTGGAGGTGTGCATAACACTTGTCAGATTGGCCATGGAGTGTGTGATAATTCTAGCTCAAGCTATTGCAATACTCATTGAGCAGAACAGCTCACCCCAGATTCTAAACCGCTCTTATGTTGCTCCTGTTCCTTTCATCGGATACCTTCCATGAAAGCAAAATCATGTCACTGCCTGCAATTTTTCTTCCCTCATGTAGCCCATTTGGTTCCAGGTTCTTGTTTTGTTCTTCTGTTTTTATGTCTGACTTTGACGAGGATGTAGATATACCGGAGATACGGGAACTGTTAGGTTCGTCAGCAATCTTAGTCTCTGAATTCTGTATGCGTTTCTGTTAATTTCAGTTTCTGGTAATGTTAATTACCACAATTCATTTCCCCACTGATCGGCGATAATATGCAAATCAAACTTTGATGTTGTTGTAATAATTATATAAAAAGTACACGTTTCTTTCTTGTTTTGGAACTATCCTTTTAAACAAAAGTTGCAATCTTTTATATCTTTTAAATTATTAAGATCTGAATTCATTTATTAATATTGTTATTCTTCTTGTTATTTTAAATCTTCCGCAACAGTAGCCATGACAATTATGGGCCGGCAGCTCGGGTTGGCCCCATGGGCGGATTCTGAGCTACGGGCCGATTATGGTCCGCCTAGGCTGGTCGTCCCGTCATTTTTTCCGAAACGATGTCGTTTTGAATTTTTCTTTTAAAAATTAATGGACAAGTCAGGCCGGGGTCTGATGGGCCATAACTCGGGTCATGATTGGGCAACAACTCGGGCGACCCATTGAAATGTTTGTACAACAGTAACGATGACGACATAGTAAAAATCACACTAAGCGTGGAATCTAGAGAGACTATTTTTGAAATACCTATTAAAAATGTTAAAAATTAATAATAATAATAATAATAATAATAATAATAATAATAATAATAATAATAAGTAGGAGATTAATAACAATAATAAAATGTGATAGTATCACAATTCTGGGCCAAGTTTTAAATTATGGATTGCAGGTTATGTAATTAGTTGTAAATTATTGTGATAATTGTTTGATAATGAGGTCAACAAATTAAACTAATTATTTGTAATTTAAAATTTTAATATCAACATAATGGAACACTTCATTTTTTAGCAGTTTAACTTTATCAACTTTTAAAAAACTTGATGATGATGTCAACTTATTTGCTGATATTAAAAGTTAACTTACAAATTGCTTATTATTAACCTCGATGCGAATTAAAAAATTCAATTAATTTGGCCGATTAACGGTAAAAACTTTCGAATCGTCTAATTTTTTGGTTTAGTTTTTAACTCTTATATTTTATTTACTTTAATAACTCTTGTTACTAAAAACTGATCAATTTATTAATTAATCGATCAATTTTTATTAATTAATAAGTTATTATAAACCAAAATAAAATAATTATTTTTATTTAACAATATTTTTTTAATTAAGCTTCAAATTTTTTAATAAATCTGGACAATCTCTTTCAATAGTATTTCAAATTTTTTAATTTTATTCAATTTTTAGTTAATTTTATGACGGTCTAATATAGGTTGAATATTTTAAACCTTAAACTCCTTACTTTACCGATCTTAAACTTAATGCAAATTTATACTTTTTTTTAAACGAAAAAATCCGCAACTGTTATTCTTTAGATACGCACCAGGTAAATCTCTAGATTGACTCAATAACCTGCAAATTATTTCAATGTAGTACTTCGCACTAGGCAAATTCTGCACGACAGACTTGATCAAAAGAGTGTAAATTGGGGAACGGCAAATTTATACTTTCCCGGTCTTAAATGATCAAGTTCCTTTGTACTAATTTATGAGATCATTTTAAAGGGTTAAAAGCATGCGATTTAACTAGATTATTGGTATATGATAAGCCCATTTTTACACATCAAACCACTTAATGCAGTGAAATCAGTCCTGTCAATTAGTTCAAATTGTCAAAATTCTTAGTTGGAATATGCAAAACTAGAGGGAAAGCGATTTGGTTTACAGGGAAATTTGGCAACGATCTATTGGCATAGTTTCAATGTCGGTCTCACAACTTTGGCATGAAATTATAGCTTAGATTAACTCCAGGGTGCACGTGAGTTGGTAAGAGGTTTTTTTGATTTAAGTGAAATTGTGGGTTCAAACTCTTCTCATGTATGCAGTCGTTTAAAATTTAAGGTCAGAATTTTATCTCCTATAAAAGACCTATCCGATTTAACCGAAAATTAGTCTGAATGTATATGACTTAAAAATATCTTCTTATAATTAAGCTCCACTTGTAATCGTCAGCTAACGTAATCATGAAACAACCATAACAGTACTATATATTTCGGTTTCAATGCTCCATTAGACACCATATCTAACAATTTGGAAAGTACGACTTTGTATGATCATTGACAATTTTTAAGAAGTTGAGTACACGTTTTGTGTTGCGTTCCCTAAACTCAACTACTGTATGTAGATGTCTATGTGAAACATGGGTGGAATCTTTCAACACCAACAATTGGTTGTTGTTCACATTAAAAAATCATGTTTACACAGAGAATGTCTTGTGCATTGGGCACAAAAAGAAAAAAAGACTGATTCTGTTTACATTGAATAGTCAAAACGAGACAACAATAATGTACAAATAGCTAGTAGCTGACTAAGATATTTATAACATATTAAATCCTTGCACCGGAAAATAATGAACGACGACAAAACTACCATTCATTGTTTTTAACAACATTTTCAAAACTGGAACAAAATTAAATCGATTAATATCACAACAGATAGGACTAATCCCAATTCTAAAGGTTTATTATGTAAAAAAGGAAGTCTGGTACTTTTATTACAAAGACAAGAATTACACGGAGGAAACACACTAGACTTAGCACAAGACAATGAAAAAGACTGTATTACTGACTTAAGAGTACGAACATTTGGGTGACCTAGATGACGATGCCAGACCTCAAGAATCGGAATTGATGCAGCAAAATTGGTAGAAAATTGAACAGGATTGAAAACTTCGGATGGCCACACATACAATCGTCTCTATTCAGCTCGTGTAACAAAGGTGCCCCCGTGCTCAAGTCCTTCACAAGAAAATAAGATGGAAAGAATTCAATGGATTCATTTTTATGCTTAGTAAACTTCGAAACAGAAATTAATTTCTTTTTGATGTCAGGAGCACAAAGAACATTTTGTAAAGAAAAATTTTGTTTGGGTGTAGGAAGAGAAACAGAAACTGTGTGGGTAATAGGAATATTGTTACCATTGCCCATAATGATGCTTTCACTGCCTGTATATTCATGAGGACTTACAAGATTCATAGAGTTATCCGTGACATGTTGGTTGGCTCCATTGTCCACCACTCATGGATTATAATCTTGAGCATTACTAGCAGCAAACATGGCTTTAGCTTCAAAATGTGATTATGTGATCGGGAACGACAGTCAGGTGTTATATGTCCATAACGTCCACAGAGTTGACATTGAATCCTAGACCGATTGGAACCAAGAGAGGAGGGTCTCCAACCTGGCGATTGCTAGTGTGTTCCTTGAAAAAATTGTTGATTAGAATTGTTTGGCCTGAAATTGCCATATTGAGCAAATCGAGACTATCCAGTATAGGGTCTTGAGACTGAATGATTATTCCAACGGCGATTTGAACGCGAGCCTGAATTATTGGAACTAGAATTAGTTGATTGAGCAATCTGAACGGTAATAGAAGCAGATGGTTTTTTTTTGCTTCCTTATGCTTGAGAAAGATTTCATGATCAGCCAGTTTGTCTTGCATCTCTTCGAAATTGATAGGGTTATCTCGAGCACGAATCTCAGCACTTATTTCTTTATAATCAGGACCCAGGCCACTGAGTATTTTAACAGTAAGCTCAGATGGATCAATCGAAGAGCCAGCCGCAGCTGACTCATCTGAAATTGTGCATATCTCTCTCAAGTAGTCGGCGATTGATTTGTTGTCTTTGGTGATTTTGGATAAAATGTCTCGAAGGGTGAAGATACGGGTTTGAGACTTGTTGGCATATGTAGTGTGTAGATGATCCCAAGCCTGCTTTGAAGTCAAGGAAGAAGCGATAGTCGGTGCAATTGTTGGACCTCTTTTTCGGAGCCCAACATTCATGCTCTGATACTATAATTGTTGGACCCCATTTTTAGAGCCCAACATTCATGCTCTGATACCACAACTGTTAGACCCCGATTTCGGAGCCCAAAGTTAATGCTTTGATAAAATCATGCTCTAATACCACAACTGTTAGACTCTGTTTTTGGAGCCTAACGTTGATGGTCATACTTGAGCACATTATTTTGTAGGGTCCTTTTGATGGAACCTCATTAGCTAATTAGGCGCGTCTTCCTTCTCATAACATCCAAAAATTTATATAATTTGAATACTTGATAAACGACAATCCATTCTTAAGTTTATATCCTTAATCGTCATCTTAAACATATCGTTCAATTTATCTCTTACTTCCATAACTAACTAAGTACATTTTAAATTCCATTCAAGCCTAGATGTACTATAGGTAAGCAATGATAAGCTCACAACTTATAAAATGTACATGATTTGGGATAAAAAGCGTAACTTTCAGTAGGATGTCGGATTAAGACCATTTAAGTACGGTTTCGAAGAGAACTTCAATTTCTACAACTTCCGTGAAGACCCCAAAGAGAGATTTTTTCATTTAGAGGGTCAAATTTTACACATTTTAAAAACTATCACGAGAAGGTCTGCCTAACGGACATATGTCCCTTCAAACGAACATGAATTGAGCTGGGACACAAACAAACCTGAAAAGGCCCGCCTAGCGGACATAAAGTCCCTTCAAAGGGATATGCACTAAGCAGAAACACTGAAACACCCGAAAAGGTCCGCCCAACGGACATCAAGTCTGTCTAATAGACAGCTACGAGTTAAATTTCATATTTTCAACTCTTACAAGCTATCGTGACTCATCTTATGCATATCTATCATTCCTGACTCATTTTTCTCATCATTTTCACTTCCATTTCAATTCAAAACATCCACAAAACACATCATACAAGATCATTGATCATAACCAACAAAACATCATTCATACTTAAACACATTCATCCTCAATTGTTGATCTTATCAAAGCATTCTTCAGAATTCAACACATATCTAACTCCTTTTATCACTTCATTTTCTCTCTAACTCATCACACTAATTCTTTCTCTTGAGACATCACATTCTCTCATTTTATTAGATCAAAATAGAAAAGCTGTAAAATGTCTTGCATACATCCTATGCAGCATCACTAACTTGTAACAATCATAACTTTCAAGTTCGTTCTCCAAAAATTACATACTTTATATCCTTGGAAAGCTAAGAGGATAAACTACAACTTCCAAGAAGACAAAATTGCCTAAATCAGCCCATATTAATACAGATTTTCCCCTGAAGTCATAATACAAATTTTATCCCTATAGATGCTTGAAAATGAAATGCGGAAGCTTGGAAAATCATGAGTAAAACACACATATATTTCATTAATCTTTAAAAGAAAAAGTTTTATAAAGCTTAAATGGGAATTTCAAGGCACAAATGCATCATTGGTTTCATAATCCAAAAATACAACATATACATGGACGGGCAAAACTTGAAATGTGGCTAAAGCCTTGAGTTTTCATAAACTAACTTAAAATACAAAATAAATTTAGAAATCTTGGAGTGATGCCTTGACTCTCTCTTACTCGATCTCTTGCTCGTCACCTGAAGATGGAGAGGAATGGGGGTGAGCTTATAAGCTCATGGGTGACAAGTTCATAATGGAGAAACGAGTAAAACCATTGAAAATATCCGTTTCCGCAGTAAAATGCTTTGCAATCATAAAACATGTATTTTCCAAATTCTCAAGCTTGTCAAACACATCATAAACAACATAAGACATGTATTCATCAACTTTTCGACAAATCATAAAAAACTTAAGCAGACATAATGGTTTGGGTAGTCCATACACGTGAGGGAGTTCTTACGAATCCGATAAACTTGAGGGAGTTCTTGCGAATCTCCGAAAACATGAGGGAGTTCTTGCGAATCTCTGAATACATGAGGGAGTCCGTGAAGGAGCTCCATGCCACTAGCGAGCAGGCGCTTTAACATGGTCAACGTGCATGTGACATTCTTGAATGGACCACCACAAATCCATACAAACATAAATTTCATATCTTGTAAATATCTTGCCCAAAAGGCACGTTTATAAAACATGATTTCCATATGTATGATATTTTTCAAATACAATTTTCATCATCATTTCATAAATCATCATCAAGATTCATATGCCAAACATGTAGCAAATACTTCAATCATTCAAGAGGCAATAAATGCAACATTTATAAAACAATCGAAATCATTTAACTTTATTGATTGGAAAATTTCTTACGGCTCATTAACTCAACTATAAACAAGTAATCCACCTTGAATTCCTTGCTTAAAAGTTGCTCAAAAATGCCTTTCCTCTTGCTCCTCTTACCTCTCCTCTTGATTTCTTTCAATAATGACAAAAATCCCAATTCACTAGGACTTCCAATTGAGAACCCAACAAGCATATTTACTAAAAATTGATTTTAGAATACTTAAACCCATACATTTCTTAAGCTCTTTGAACCAAAACCCTTTCAAAAATTTAAAAGATTACACATGAACTTACCTTGAATCTTCACCAATCAAAGAGTTTCTTGGCTCTAATGAAAGCTTTAACCTTCCTCTACATTTTTCTCTTCTTGAACCATCTCAAAATCTCTCTCAAAAGCTAGGAAATGATGAAACCCTAGCTTCTTCTGCTTCTTTTCTCTCCAATTGCTAACTCTCTCTCTCATTTCTCTTCATTCTTATGTTTTTCTCTCCTTTCTCTCCCTAAATTTCGTTTTTGTTCTTCTTAAAAGCAAGACACACTTTTCCTTTTCCAATTTTGCCCTTAATGAGTGTTAAAAGTCATTCCTACCCTTTCTTATATGCCTTGCATCTTTTATCCTTAAGTGACCTCCCCAAAATGCCCTTCATGCAATCTTACTACCTTAACACTTTAATTCTATTAACCTATGTCATAAAATCTTACTAACATTAACATAATAATTAACTCCAAAATGTAAATCCATAAAGACCTCATAATTAATTTAAATCATGCTTATTCATCAAGAAAAAAAGTTCGGGGACCAATAGCAATTGTGGGATCGACAAATGCTATTAAAGCATTACATATGAGGTTGTCTTGTCTAAATCAGATCTTGAACTCATCTGTTGTATAAGGTGGTGGTGGCACTGAACCATCAAGAAAGGTGAGCAGATCATAACCACAAATGAGAGTTAAAACTTGTGCCTTCCACGTGGAAAAATTGGCACTACCAGAAAGCTTGATTGGTAGTTGTGAGGCTGGATTAAAAGTGATGATGTGTTTGATTTGAGGAATAGCATCAGTGGACTCGGAAGTCGTAAAATGAACAACTGTTAGAGTTTGCTCAGACATGATGAAGGAACATAGGAAAAAAAACGAACAATAGCAAGGTCTTCAACAGAAGCCGAATACAGGGCTGTGGCTAGGGCAGTTGCTGAAGCAAATTGGCTAACGAATTTGTTAAAGGAACTTCACATACGACTAGCACAAGTACTGACTGTTTTTTGTGATAACATTGGTGTGACTTATCTTTGTAAAAATCCAGTATTTCATAGTAGGATGAAGCACATTGCCGTGGATTTCCATTTTGTAAGGGATCAAGTACATCAAGATCTTCTTCGGGTTCAACATGTTCATTCAGCAGATCAACTGGCAGATTCATTGACCAAAGCACAACCAAAGCCACTTTTTCATCAACATTTGGCCAAGTTAGGTGTTGTTGCTCTAACCTCTAACTTGCGGGGGCATAATATCACAAAGATAGGACTAATCCCGATTCTAAAGGAAACTGATCTTTTCTGTTAGTTAGTTTGAATATGTATAACTCTGTAGATGCATTCTAGTGAATGTAAATCATCTGTATATATGTTCTTCGATACTCATTAATGGAAGATACTTTTCAAACCTCAATCAATCTCTTTTAAAGACAAAAGATTTAAGGTTTAATTGGTGTTAGATCGTCATAAAATTGGTTAAAAATTAAATAAAATTAAAGAATATTAAAAAATGATTAAAGAAGATTATTCTTACTCATAAAACAATTTAAAGTTTAATTGAAAAAGGAGAATATTAAAATAAAAATAATTAGTTTATTTTAGATTATAAAAATTGATTAGTTTATGAAAATAGACCGATTAATTAGTAAATTAATCAATTTTTAACAACAAATATTATTAAACTAAATTAAACCAAAAAGTTAAAAACTAAACCAAAAGGTTAACTTGTTCACAGTTTTCATTGTTTAACTGACCGAATCAGTTTTATTTTCAAAACATTAGTTTTGAATATATACTTCTAATCAGATTAAAAAATAAAATGTTAAATATAATATAATTATGGCAATGATAATAAAGGATATTTATCCCTATTATTTTGGGTCCACCATTGTTTATCTATTTTAATTAGGCCTAATAAAATTTTGTCCGAATTGATAACTCAATCTTGTCCAATCCGGAAAAAATTAGATAAGGATTAGAATTTTTTGACCTCATTTAAACTAGATTGACCGATTTTTGTCCGAATTAAGATCAAATCTAGATTCAAGTTGACCTAATCGGACAAAATGTCCAAATTTTTAAAATTGATCAGCGCCGAACATTTAAAATTGATTAAAATTATCCAATCCGAATTTTAAAAAGCAAAAAAATCATTGTTTCAAAATTTGGTGAAGAAAAAAATTTACGAAAATTTGAATTTTAATTTGAAGTGTAATTTAATGACTCTTTGCTATTAGTTAAAATCGGACAAATCAGTTCTGAACTAGGTTGGGTGTTTTCCAATCCGGTTCGGTTCCAGGTCAGCTTGGTAAAAAAATTTAATTTCAAACCTGTTTAGGGTCATACAATTTTAACCTTTATCCGAATTATCCAGAGCCAATTTAATTTAGAACCGGTTTGATTTGAAACCAATTTTTTGCCAGCCCTAATTTTTACCAAGGTGTTATGACCATTTGTTCTGTTGTTTCATGTTTTAAAAGGGAATAAATAGTTACACGTAAAAACTTTGAAATTTTATATATTTAATTAATTTAAATAATCTATGTAATGCAAAAAAGGAATTTAGCTTAATAGACAACAATCGATAATTGAAATTTTATAAAAACTTTCATTTCTATTTACGATTTAACTGTATCATGAATAATACAAATTGTAAATGAATATATTTTGTTTATTGAAATGAAAATTAATACCAATGTAAATTACTCTTTTGTTTCCGACAATAATTAAATATACTGAAATAAAGAGATAAAATAATTTATAAACTAATTAAATAAATAATTTATTTTAATATCTTGCATAATATTTATTAATTATATAAATATATTTATTAAAATAAATAATCAGAGAATTCAAAATTATAAGAAATATTCATAATCTGATATACATTTTTAACATATATTTTAATTATTAAAATCAATGTTATTATTTATAATTTGATATTTTAAAATTATTTTATAAATAGCTATTTTAAATTAATTAAATAATTAAATAATATCAATCATAATTTGTATTAATAATTAATTTTAAATAATTAAATATTTAGTTAATAATAAATCATATTATGAGAAAAGAATGAAAATTAAGTAAAACATAAAACTAGATAAAAATAAAAATAAAAATAAATTAATTTTTTAAATGAATTTAGAAACAAAACTAAAAATAAGAAAAGTTTAATTGTTCAAGTGCTATATCGTTCGTTGGACCCAATATATATACTTCTTTCGACGACTCCGCTATGTCAAAGACCATACGTTGAATCGTTCTTGCTATGCTACTTATTATAATATGTTCTTTGACATAAGTTTTAGGACCTAAATCCAACCCCAAAGTGTGTTTTTAACATATACCTGAATTTGTCGTATTACATTATCAGGGGAAAAAAAAAAAAGAAGAAGGAAATGATGGAAAGGCTGTTACAATATGCAGCTAATGGGATTAATCATACTTCTTGGCAGCATCAAGAAGATGGGGCAAGAGCATTTTGGTGTGTGAAACGATGACCATATGATCTGACAAAACCAGTTTCACTTCGTTGGGAGGATTCTTCTTGATCATCCACAGTTGGAAATCCTTGTGGAAGATTAGATCATGTTCAAGAACAATGAAGACCCTTTTCACAGAGCTATAGTTTTGTTTTGATAGCCTTAATTCGTTTGATGTATCTGCTTCTGTAAACAAAGGTAGTGGCCTCATTAACATGGTTGCCAATGTCAAGTCCTGCCATTGTTCATGAAAATTGGTTGAAAGAGACAATAAAAACAAAAATGTTTCCTAATTCGTAAAACAACAACCATAACAATAATATCACATTATAGACTTGAAGAGGAGATTAATCTTTTAAAAATTGGACTGAAAATTAAACCGACAAAAATTATTAAAATAAACTGAAGCGAAAAGTTGATAGGTAAACGATTCAATAGCATATTCTCTTCCATCTCAAAAATAAAAAGATACTTCATCAGTAAAAAGAACAATTCAACAATATGTGAGATGAATTATGTCTTACCTCAACTGAGCTGAGTTGATAAAGTTTTGTTGCCAATTCAAGCGGGCCAAAAGTAAAGGTGCCAAGTGCATTACTTGTGCCATTGCCGAAGGTATACTTGTCATCTAGTTGAGGCACTCCTTTCCTCCCTATCTTCAAATTTACACCCCAACACAAAATTTCTTCTATAGTTTCACGAATTCGACAAAAAAAAAGGTAGTAAAATTTATGTAATTTAAAAGATTATATAAAATCTTTATGATTTTTACATTTTTTTAAAAAACTCCTTTTTATTTTTAATTTTTCATAAAATCTCTTATTTTCGACTTCGGATAAAAAATAATGACAAAATAAATATAGTGTGAACATAAGATGTGGATTAATTAAATGCTATTTATATGACGATTTAAAATAGTTCTTAAACTCAAACTCAAATAGTTAAATATGACATAAACAATTAATTTATTATAATTATCTTTTATTATTAATTTAATTCGAATCTATTTCGTTCAGGTTAGGTTTAAAAGCCGAGTTGGGTTATTATGTTAGTTATATTTAATTAATTCATGTTTGATGTTCATATTACATGTATTTTGTCGTTATTTTTTAACTAAAATATAAGAAAAGAATTTTTTAAATTAAATATTTTAATGATCTAGAGGTTTTTTCAAAATTTCTTAAATTATAAGTTTATATTTTTTACCTAAAAAAATGACTTAAGAACATGCAAATTGAATTGTCACTCTTTTGCAATGGTTCCACATATGAATCGTAATCTTTTTTATTTAATTCTGATCATAGGTATAGATTAAACGAATACCAAAGACATCCCTCTAAAGTTTCAATTCTATTCGAGTCCTTGATGTGAATTTAAACCAAGCTATATCATTCCTTAATTTAAACCAAGTTAACAAGACGTAAGAAATAACAAGTACTTAGAGATTCACCTCTTGATTAATCGTAGAAATGTTTAAGGCAGGGCCTGGCATCAAAGCAGAAATGAAAACAGCCATGGAAACCTTGTCAGGAAAACATTCCATGGCTTGAGAAATTGCCAACCCTCCATAACTGTGACCAACAAGGATCACTCTCTCATGATGAGAGAGAGATTCCATGAAGTGTCTCAGAGGCTGAAAGTAATCAGAAATTGATCGGAGATCCTTTGCTTGTCGAGGGTCGACCCCAGATGCACCCAAGTCCAGCGCAGTTACGTTATAACCTGAAGATTTTAGCAGGGGCACAAGTTTGAACCATGACCAAGCACCATGGCATGCCCCATGCACAAGCACAAAATGCTTGCTAGGAGGAGATTTTGGAGTCTCAGATAATGTTCCATTTGCAGTACAGATGAAGGAAATGCAAATTAGAGAAATGAAGAGCATATACCTCTTTTCTAGTGACATACTGTTCTAATCTAATGGCTGCCTTGGAGGGGAGAAAGTTAGTCGCCGTTTTATTTTGGTAGACCTGGACTTAGTCGATCGAAAGTATGTCTGCATCTAGTGAAGTCATTAGATTGCCTAGGAAGAGCAGTTGACCCTGACACTTTTGGCTGCTGCTTTATTGTATGTGCACTGTGCAGGTTGATAATGTAATAAATTACTGTTGAGAGTTTCCATCGACAATGACTGCTTACTCCTTAATATCCACAATCAGTTTTTAAAAGTTCTCAGAAGGTTTCTTTCACAGAGTTTTCTGCAAGTTTCTTCTGGTTTACGTGTTAGTTTATACCTTTGCAGTACAGGTTGATTATGAAATAAGTATTGTTGAGAGTTTCCATCAACAGTGACTGCTTATTTCTTAATATCCACCATCATATTTTATGAATTTTCTGAAGTTTCTTCTAGATTATATTACGAGTTTTTTGAAGGTCTCTTCTATATTATGTTAGTTTATAACTTTGTAGTAAAATCGATTGATTGTGATTAATGTGTATTACAAAACGATTGATTGTGATTAATGTTTAATATTTATTAACTTATTTAATAAAGATATTTTTTATTTTTATGTGTTTTATTAATTATATTTAATGCTTAATATTAAAGATAAAATTCTTAAAATAAACACTATATATTCAAAATTATGATGAGATCATAATTATAAAACTTAAATTACATTTAAGTACTATGTCTATATAGTTCTTAGTTATAATTTTATGAAGAAGGAATTTTGATAAAACGGTAAAACTAGCACACTTTATATTTATTTCTTATGAAAAAAGTAACTAATCTCTTAAATTAAAGTATATAGACACTTAAATGTGTGGATTCTTACTATAGAATAACTTCACTGAACTGACTTAATTGTGAGGATCTCAAATTAAATATTACTTATATGTTTATAGATCTCCTTATTATGATGATTGCATAATTGATCATTAAATTTGAAATGATCAAATTATCTTATATGAGAATTACTATATTTTGGTGTTACTTATAACCTATTCTATAGAAGGTAGTTATTTGGTAGTACTTAAATATATAATTAATAATATGGAGATAATTAAGTTAATAAAATATTCATCACTTTAAAGTTTAAAGTAATTAAAGAGGATATTCTAATGTTCTTCGTTAGTAATGATTCAAGGAGTTATCTAGTCAAAGTGAATTGGGATTTAAAAAGGATGTTTTCAAATATCAATTATAAATTAATTAGTTATTAATTAGTAAGAACAATTATAACTGGAATTAAATATAGTATACACTAATTTTATATTCTATATCTAATTGAAACATTAAACACATTCATATGACTTTCTCCTATAACTTAGCAATGTGAGCTTAGAGAATATAGTAGTCAAATTATCAATATACTCGATCAACAAAGTGGGTTATTATATATGAAGAGTATAAAATTTTCTTTTAAGAAAAATTTTGTCATTAAGCAACTTGACCTTGTCTAACTTTAAGAGGGGATCCATATCAATTCTGGTTATTTTTTCCTCTTCGATGATTAATAAAACTTCATCAGTTAAAATTAGATGTTGATTTACTATAAAATTTATGTCCATTTCATTTCATTTTCCATCATCCATAAATTTCGAGGACCATTTACTAATGGTTATAAGGCAATTATCCTCTATGAGAATAGCTTTCAACTTTAATTTTCACAACGAAAAATTATTTTCATTAAATTTCTTTATATTTATCCACTGTGTTGAGTATCGTATTGTTTCGGCCGGTATCGGCCGATGGCTGGAACGATACGGGCTCTTATAGTACCAGTGACAGATACCGGTTGGTATCGGTAAATTTCAATCGGTACCGCCCCATTCCGGCTGGTACTGTAAAATTTGGACAGTTTAAGGACCAATATGCAATTTTAAAACTTGTTTAACTCTAAAAGCCAAACCCTCCCCCCCAATACTCTTCTTCTTCTTCGTTATCATCTGCCGCCTCTCCTCTCTTCTTCTCTCATCTTTGTGCCGCCTCCTCCGCCATCGCCGCCCACCTCATCTCTTCTCATCATCGTCGTCGGGTCGAATCGCCACCGCACAGCTCTCTTTGGCCCTCACCTCCTTTGCTCGTGTCATTCCCGGTTCCTCCCTTTGCTTCGTGATTCGTCGAGGCAGACCCGAAGACGCCACTACCTTCTTCGCCCGAAGTTGCCGCACCGCTCTGAAGCCACCGAAGACACATCTGAAGCCACCAGAGACAGATCAACACTCTGACGGTCTGACTTGTGCCAAAAACCCAAAGACCCATCAAAGAGGTCCAAGACCCGCCGTTGGCGTTTTGAAAATTTTGTTCTGATTTCGAAAATTTTTTGCTTAATTAAAATTTTTGTTGTGTTGGATACTTGGATTGGAGTAGTTGGATTGTGAATTTGTGATGGATATGGTTG
>JANZXR010000171.1:39872140-39890464 GCA_027575705.1 Erythroxylum echinodendron
GACTGATCTTTGAAGATTGGACCGATCGGCCTGTAGGTCATTACGACTGGGCTCGGGCCCAGCACGACCGACCCGACTAGGTATAATAAATAATTTGATTGAATAAATCAAAGTCTAATAAAGAAAATAGCATGTAATAGGTGTCAGAGTACAAAACTCTCCGTTTTGCATAGCTCTGAGGAAGGTCATATATACAGTCTTATTCTTATATTTTTTAAAAAAAGTTATTTCCATTATTTAAATTTTTTGATTACAAAAGAACAACTTTTATTGATTTTTTCAAACTTTCCCTTACTTATAAATACATATTTTTCTATTAATAAGAGTTTTTTCATTAGAAAAAGTTAAACAAAGTTCTTTATTACAAGGTTGTAAACAACTTTATAAAGACATGTCTTTGTGAATGCATAAAGTTAAGATTTTAAATTTTTTGCTATTATCATATTGATAATAATTAAAGTTTAATTAAAAAAATTTTAATAAAAATAAGTATTATTTTAATGAGAAAGAATGTGAGAGTAAGACGTAGTCGTAAACTCAACAAAATAGTTTACGAAGTTGACAAAGGAAGAGATGAAGTTTGTAATTTATTACGTAAAAATAAAAGAAGAATAAGGAACATTAAGATCATAATTTAGTTTATAATGTTAATTGTAAATTCATTCAATCATTTTGTTATTCCAAAGGCTTATCATATATAAATGATTCATCTCACTTAATCGTAGGTGTCTTTTATCTATTAAAAGGCATTAATTTTTTTTTAGTTTTAATAGAAAAATCTCTTAATTTTTTAAGCACGCTTTAGGGAATATTTTGAAAAGTTTTTAAACCATAATTGCATTAAACAAATTTTGTTTGAGTACTTGAAGTTATTAAAATCTTATTTTTAGGAGGAATGATCGACCTATGTGAGTTAATGATTGGCTAACATAAGCTAAAATTGTCAAATTTAACAAATTGAAAGTTTGTTGTAACTTTAGATGACATATCCGATAACCAACGTACCATATTGGTCGACTAATATATACATTAGTTGTCGAGTACGTCAATGAATACTGAATTTATATATTCAATGCACATTGATCGATTAATATGCTATACCAATCGACCAATATTATGTAACTAATAGTCACGATGACTAATTCTTAACTCTAACAACAAGTAAGGGTGTCAAAACTTTATAAATTAATGTTTTCTTATTAATTCTTGCATCAAAAAGTGTTTATATTTCACACACATTTTTAGGTGACTTTCAATCATTTCAGCATAATTATCATCTCATATTAGTGTGAGTGAGCGTCTTTGAAATTTCTAAGTGATAAAGTGAGGTACTTTTAGTTGTAAGATTTGGTTAAGCATTGCATTATTATACTAGAGGGTATTCCAAGTGAGATTAATGTTCCTCTCACGATTAAGGAATGTTATAAAAAAGGTTCCTCTTTTATCAAGAAAAGATTGTATAAATATTATTTTACGCTTTAATAACAAGAATTATATTAGAATTTTAATAAGAGACTTGGAAGTGGACATAGACAAGAGCTATTTGATGAATTACTATAAATCGATTTGTGTTCTCTCTTCTCTATCTTCTTTAAATTATTATTCAATTGTTTAATTGATTTATGTTAATAAATCTCTTTATATATATAAAGGGTTTTTCTTTATCAAAAAAAGATTATGCAAAGATTGTTTTTCGTTTTAAAACAAAAATTATATTAGAATTTTAAGAAGGGGCGTAGAAAAAAGTTATTTACTGAACTACTATAAATCAATTTGTGTTTTCTCTTCTTTATTTTCTTTAAAATATTATTACATTGTTTGATTGATCTATGTTAATATATATATAGTTAAATTGAGTTCACTAGTTTAAAAAATTGTTGATTTTTGTAAACAGACAATTCACCCCATCTCTTAGATGTCACGGGGACTAACAATAATGCATGATATCAGCTAGTATTAAGCTTGACAACAGGTCGTGCAGAACTCGAGTCTTTGTGTTTAGTCTAGGGTCTAGTCTAAAGCCGATTAGGCTTGAACAAGCTTGATTAAATACATGTCTTAATTTTAAAATATTGAAAACGACGTTATTTTATTCAAAACGACATTATTAGGTTCGTCTTTTATTTATTACTGCCAAAATTAATTTATATCTATAATGTATTTTATTACTACCAAAACTAATACTAGATTCAATATGATAGTCATAATATTGGGTATGTGACAATGAGCAGATATATCAAAACATGAAAATAATATTCGACTGTATATTTTATACTTGTGAAACTATTTGAATGTATATAAAAATACAATATTACATTGAAATTTTAAGTTAGTATCATAGAGGATATCTCTCATTTTGTATTTAATTATTTTACTACAACTATTAACTTTATGAGAAATATTCATAAGTGCATAAAAGTCACCTAATGGGAAATAGACTAAAAGAGTATCGTAATACATAAAGCACTTTCGGCGAATAACGGGAATCAAATTCTAACAACTTTTGCTACTATAACTTTCCCTACCACTATTTTTTTCTATGAGAATGTCTTCTCCAGGATTTCAAAAAGGTAATTGGTTAGAATGTCTTCTTATCTATTAATAGGGTTTTCAAATGTTATAGATTTGGTCAAGAAGAAGAAACTTATAATATTGGAAATTCCTATTTGTCATTGATTTAACTGAATACCTAAATAAAATAAGATAAATATTTGTCTTCATTTCGGGTTGATGGGTCTTTTCAATTGGAAAATCCTTATATGGATAACAAACATTCTAGTTGGCCATGCTTAATTTTAATCGTTTTATATAATATTAATAAATTATAATATATTAATAATATAATAGGAATAATAGGATAATCCAATATAAAAATATATATAGAATAAAATAATATACATAATAAATTGATATGTATAAATGTATACTATTATAGTATTAGAATAATATTTGATTACGGGTGATATATCTTAGTAGGTAGTGCTCTTGCAATTGAGCCATTGTGGTTGCACATTGGTCTATTCTTTTGAGTTTCATTCTTACGAATGTACTTTTGAAGCGGGATATTTAATGTATTAGCTACGATACTACACAGATTTCAAATAGATGTCTTGAATTCAAATTAATTATGTTTTGCCCCTTCTTTGGAGAAAAGAAATGATAAGATAAGCTACGTATATTAATAGAGAAAATATAAATTTTCTAGAGAATGAAAAAAAAGCAATCTATTGAGTTATTTATTTTAATTATAAAAAAATTCAATTGGTTTAATTAATTTAACGTTAGAAACTTAAATCGTTTATCTTTTTAGTTCGATTTATTTTAATAACTCTTGTTGTTAAAAATTGACCAATTTATTAATTAATCAGTTAATTTTTCGTAAATTAATAAGTTATTATAAACTAAAATAAATCAATTTATTTTTATTTAAAAATGTTTTTGTTAAAATTCAAATTTTTTGATAGACAATGTCATAATTCAAATTTTTTAATTTTATTTAGTTTTTAGTAAATTTTAGACATAATCATAAGAATCTATATTCCATTCGCTTTTATTTATGGACATGAAAAATGCTTAATTTAACTTCCAATCATTGGTCTCAAAAAGATAAGCTTTTCATGCGTAAGGCCTCCAGAATCTTTCCCTTAACAGTGAGTGCATGTTCCTATTCAATATTTTCTCGTAAACCTGATATTGATTCTTAACCAAAAAACTGACTTAAACTCAATACATTGTTGCTGTAACAAAAAGACAGAACTTGCGTGGATGAGACATGAAGATGAGACCGAAACCATTGCTTCTTGCATGTGTTTGGAACTCGGTGCATATCGAGGAAGTTCATTTAGAATGAGAAATTACAGGTTTTTCTTCTTCTATTTCATAGCCTTTCATGTTACTCTCTATATAATCTATCTTTATACACGGAATATGGAACAGGCCTATCATGGGCGTATGGAACAACAACGAAGATGTAAAGGTGTTACATTTTCTCGTGATGAAGCTCGATTACATGGTATTGTGTAGTGTCTTCGAATTTGGAACCGCAACCCTTGATTAGGTGATGCTAATTAGTAGCCTGGGAATATTGGAGGAGGAGGAGATGAGTACTGGAACCCAATATTTGGAGGAAGCTCGATGTCTTGATGTGGTGGTGAAGGAAGGACAGTTGGAGGAGGAGATGCAACTGGTGGTGGTGGAGGGGACTGATTGGGTGGCGGTGGTGAGTAGACTGGTGGTGGGGGTGGAAAGTGAACTGGTGGTGGTGGTGGAGAGTGAACTGGTGGTGGTGGTGGAGAGTGGACTGGAGGTGGTGGAGAGTGGACTGGAGGTGGTGGAGAGTGGACTGGCGGTGGTGGGGAGAAGACTGGCGGCGGTGGTGGGGAGAAGACTTGGGGTGGTGGTGAGTGCACGGGTGGTGGAGGAGAGTGGACAGGTGGTGGTGGTGGTGGTGACTGGACTGGTGGAGGTGGTGAATGAACTGGTGGGGGCGAAAGGACTGGTGGTGGAGGCGAATGGACTGGTGGTGGAGGAGAGTGGACCGGTGGTGGTGGTGGGGATTTAGGTGACAATTCAGGCTCTGGTGCAGGTGCTGGTGACGGTCCCTTACCACGTCCATGGTTTCCTGGTTTGTAAGGATCATCAAGTGGTGCAGGTGCTAGCGATGGCGATGGCGATGATGGATTTGGTTCAGGAACTTCAGGAGTAATAGGGGCTGGTGGTGATTCAGGCTGTGATTTTGGTGATGATGGTGTTTGAGGAATCGGTGTTGGTGTTTCAACCTTTGGAGAAGATGGTGTTGGTGTATGTTTGGGTGGTGAAGGAGAGTGCTCTTGTGTTGGCGCAGATGGTTTTGATGGCTCCGAAGGTGAAGATCCACCTCCTCCACCGCCGCTACCTCCACCGCCACCGCCGCACTTGTCCTTGCTGCAGTCCACAGGTCTGCTTACCACGGGGTCACATATCTTAGCTGTCTTCTGGTTTGGCCTATCAGCCAAGCAATTGCTGGTATCATCCAACGCAATGTCCTTCCTTGAAGGTTGCACACACTCTTGAGCCTCTCCCTTGAAGTAGTTATATGAGAATGTGAAATTTGTCAAGGTTGGTAGTTCACAAACGTTCTCAGGCACGAATCCTGTCAACTTGTTATATGCAAGATTAATCACTTCAACGGTTTTCAGACTGGAAAGGCTTGACGGCAAGTCTCCAGTGAACCCATTGAAGCTGGCATCAAAGAGTGTCACGTTGCCTAGCATTCCAATCTCTGGTGGGAAGCAACCTCCAAGGCTATTGCCCATGAAGATAATCTCATTCAAGTTGGGCATATTGCCGATACTATGTGGAATGCAGCCGGTGAAATTGTTATAGGCAAATGTCAAAAGTGAAACCTTGGATTTACCAATATTCTCTGGAATGCTGCCTGTGAAACGGTTGTTATTCAGTAGCAAAGAATCAAGATCTTTTTCAAATATCTGTGGAGGCAAAGACCCTTCAAAGTTATTGAACCTGAGATCAAGATACTTGAGATTTGGCCAGGTTAGGACAACGCTTGGGAAATCTCCAACAAATCGATTGTTGCTGATATCAAACTCAAACATAAGTGTGAGCTTGGACATGCTGCCGGGGACAATTCCACAGAACCTGTTGCTGTTGATATGCAACAATGCAACATCAGTCATAAGCCCCAATTCAGCAGGAAGGAATCCTGCAATGTCAGCATGGTTAAGATCAACCCCAGCTACAACACTCAATTTGGGGTCATCGAGGGCAGACGCGCAGAACACACCATTGTAAGAGCACACATCTGCACCAACCCAATTGCCAGTCGTGTTAAACGGGTCGGAGTATATAGCTTTTTTCCAGGCTTGAAGAGCAATGTATGCTCTCTTCAGCCTTTCGTTTGCGAAGGTGATTTTCAGGTCAACCTCATACGCATATTCGTTGGGAAGATCACTATTTTCCTTAAGAGTTAGGAGTTGACGACGAGCAATAAGGGACGCTTCAGCATCGGTTAATGCAAGAGACAAGGTTGAGAAGGAATGCAACAGGCAGGCTAAGAGGAGAAAGCAGCCTAGAGTTCTAACAGGAAGAGCCATGCTGATGACCTTGGAAAAAGTCCCAAGGCCGCTTATAGGAGGGTTGGTGTATGAATATATTTTATGGTTGGAACGAGAAGGGAAAGATTTGCCATGCATTGAGAGGCTGTGGAATGCTGTTTTCATTTTTAGGCGGCATACAACTCGGTTTCTTTCTCTACGACCAACACGAACATGG
Source organism: Erythroxylum echinodendron (assembly GCA_027575705.1). Lineage (NCBI taxonomy): Eukaryota > Viridiplantae > Streptophyta > Magnoliopsida > Malpighiales > Erythroxylaceae > Erythroxylum > Erythroxylum echinodendron. The sequence continues at coordinate 39,878,411 of JANZXR010000171.1, forward strand.
CTTCTGTTTCTGTTCTATATTTAGAATTTGGTATTTGTTACGTTGATAAGCAGAAGTTGGAACTAAAGAATTGACCGAATCAATGCCTAATGTTATATAACAACTATCGTTTAATATTGCCATATAGAATAATATTAAATAGTAATTATTGGAATGCTTCTGAAATCTTCAGGAATTACTAATAGAAATAGTTGAGCTGTCTGAATGCCCAGGAGGGAAAAGTTGGGTCAGGATGAAGTATGATATTCATAGTTTACAGAACAAACAAGATACAAGAAAAACTCAAACCTCATTGTTCAATTCACCAGGATACAGAAACCATGATGTTCCTTTAATATTAACGAGAAATCTACAGAATTTACAAGAACATATATAGCAGGAAGATATATTCATCACACTGTTTATCAATCTGTTTCGTGGTCAGGAGCAAGCGAATACCAAGCAGGAAGTCTTCCTTTAGTTCTAAGCAATCTAGTAAATGGTGAATCCGGCATTCTAGCTCTCTCTTCTTCTTCAAGCTCCTCCAGGGACTTTGGAAGTCCATCTGGTATTGGACATGCTCTCTGTCTTTCTTTACCCACGTTCAATGGCACTGCTGAACCTAAACCACTCTTATTTTCTTTTTGAATTGATGCAATCCCGTGTAAGCATCCGATCAACGACTTCACTCCACCAGCTTGGAGGATTAGTCTCACTAAATCCTCTTTAGGTGACCTTTTCTGAAGTACAATTGCCATTATTAGAAACAACAATAAAGTATGCTGAAACTGACAAATTAAAAGGAATATGCAAACAAAGATTACTTAGCTTATTCATTAGCCAAGTATTACAAATTTCTTTAGTAAACATGAAAAGTGAAAAGATGAAATTCAATAAGCAATAAGCTATTTTAGACATTGGTATACGAACTTACCTCAAGATCTTTAAGCTCGAAGTATGCTCTCCAACAACTGTAAGACTCTTCTCCTTCAAGAGTCGAACAATAATCTGTCCAACAGACATTAGAAAACTTACTCACGTCGGATATCATATTGAATCAAACAAATATATAACAGCAGATAAAACGTAATCAGGAATTAAGAAACCCAACAGTGTACACCAAAAGGTCCAAGAACAGATTAAGAAAGAAAAAGCTTCAAACTTTGATAACGAACTCTGTGATTCTAATGCACGCATCATCGGACTCAGTGAAAAGATTCAAGATTTGAGACTTACCAGCAAGTTCATTTTCAATCTTCTCAATAAGAGGTGGATCCTTTAAAACTCTCTCCAACTTGGTTCTGCTAAAAGGCTCGAGCTTTGGGATACTGCTCCTTGAAGCAGAACAAGAAGAAGAAGAAGAAGAAGAAGAACCTGGAGTGAGTAAGCAAACAACTCCCTTGAACAACCTCTTACGCTGGAAATCCTTAATATCTGCAAGCAAAGGAGGGGAACAAGAACGAAGAGGAACTGACTTTATCATCGTTTCAGGCCACAAAGACTCCTCAGTCACCTGGCTTCTTTTGGCTAAGAGGCCTACTGCTGTAGTGAAGATGGATCGGAAGCAGCATTATTAAAGTGGGATCTATACTAATCATTAAAGTACTAGATGAGGCCTAAGTGGATAAGGATTAGATTTTTTATATTTTTCTTCAGATATTTTTCTTTATTGATCAAAGACAAGGACAGGTGAATGGTAACCATTTGATGGTAGAAGACTGATGATTTTGACTATTGAAAGGTGATATGGATGACTTCAGAATGTGGGAAGATATTTGTGGGTCCACGGGATCGAAACTTGAAACGGGGGACAACAGACGGGGGGAGTAGTTGGAGATTTGTCCGGGCAACCTGCCTGAATCAGTGGGCAGTGAGGCCAAAACAGGCGAATAGGCACGCTTTAAGCTTCCGGTCTCGCTCCTCTGTTTCGCTTCGATTAAAAATTCGAAATTTATATTTAAATAATATAAAAATATTAAATTTAACAACATTTAAATTAATTTCGAATCTAAAAATCAAAATTTGGATCGGTTTTGACAAACTCAATTATAAAAATTTTATTATCTTATAAAAAAGATATTGTTTTATATTTTTAATTGAAAAATAAAATAAAATTAAGTTGACCTAAGCTGAGTTAGATCCAAACTTGAACTCTGATTCAATTGCTTTGAACTTGGATCCGCGCAGAAGCTGTCAGAAAGGACTCAAGTTTGGGAGGATTCGGCTCGATCTAGCCCAATATTATCCTTACAAAAAATTATTCTTTATATAATATCACTAAAAATTAAGGAAATAAAATTTTTAAAATCTAATATGAATTGGTGCAAATTATATCCCCATTTGGTTGTCAGCTGATCGACCCAAAAAATAATTGATTAATCTAAATCAACTGGTTGACTTTATAAAAAAGTCGTTTGGGTTGTTTGGATATGAACTGATTGGATTGACTGATTCAACCCAACCAGCTGATTTTGAAAAAGCTCCTCTACAGGAATGTTTTAACGTAATTAGCCGATAGTTTTTATTTTAATGTCGATTTTTCCCTCTTTATTCTTTGACCGTCTCATTTCTAGTTTTCTCTCGAGTCTTCTTCCTTTCATTAGCTCTTTTCTTGCATCTCTCACATTTCTTGACTCTCACATCTCCACCAGATCAGGCAGTTGACGGATGCATTCGGATCTTAGACGTTCACGCTTTTTTGTTGTTTCAGTTTGTTTTGCAGCTTCTTCCAAGGGGATATTCGTCTCGTAAGTTTACCCAAAGGCAAGGCAAAAGCGATCTTGTTCAGGTGTGTTTTCTTTATTTCTTTCCTTTCTTTGTCTCAAAGAATACCCAACAATATCAATAAACCTCCAAAAGATCCAAACAAGCCAAACAACCAAATACTTCAATCATAAAAATCTAAGATTGTTGATATTCTTAGTACTGACCCAACACACACATCATTCTCTATGTTGTCTGCTTTTAGTCGGATTCATTCCATGTAAGTATCTTTACCCTTTCTTCATCTAATTCACTTTGATCTCTAAAGCTCTTTGCTTTCTTTTTAGATCACTGGCTTTGGCTCTAGCACTAAATCTTTGCTTAAAATTTAGTTCTTTTTTTATGGGATGTTGTAGAATTTCATTCTCTCCCTCCTTGCCTTTTTGTCTGTGCTTCTAGGAGATCAAAAGCCTTTGAATCCCAAAAACATTTTTTCTTTTTTTCTTTTTGTCTGAATTCATAACTTTGCTATATGTCATATCGGTTCGTTGAGATTTTTGGCTTCTGAAAAATTTTAGTGAATTTTTAGATTAGTTAGATGTGTTTATTTTCCTTCTTATGGTTCTTGAAAATTCTAAATGTATAGAAGTGTCGATTTCAATTTGCATGTGCTCAGTATTGACTATTGTTCTTATTTTTTGAGACGGGTCAAACTTTGATCTCTGTGAGTACTAGATGATTTGGGAACAACTTTGTGCATGGACTTCTTTTCAAGTGGTGCTTACTTGAGTTTGTTTGTGTTTGGGTACCAATTTCTTATTTTGCATTCTCTGGTTGGCCACCCTGGCTATCTGCGGTTTGTGGGGAGGCACTCAATGGTTGGATCCCACAACGAGCAGACTCATTTGAGAAAATTGATAAAGTTAGGTTTCATCTTCCAAATGTGTTTTGTGTTCTCCCATGGTGATGCTGTAGTAATTACAATGTCATTGTCGCTATTGAGATTTCCAAATGCTATCATGAAGCTTAGTCTCGAATGCCTAATGCAGATATTTTAAAAATGATCCATTATTACAGACAGTTATAATTTTAGTAAGTTTCGTTCCTGTGGAAGGACATATGACGGGCAAAGGCATTTGAGATAAAAACTCCACGATGTGTATTCTGATTTTTTTGTTGTTTATTCAATGTTTTTTCTTCATAATTATTAGCAGATTGATCTCCAAGAGTTCTAGCCTTGTGTATGAGAAACGTTTAATCCATAGACATATTTCGGCTAACTGTTTTCTTTTTTTTTAATATCTACAGATATTTGTTAATTGTTTGTAGGATTATGGAAAATGTCCAATAACTGGAGAACCACTTACCTTGGATGACATTATTCCCCACAAGATAGGCCAAGTTACATTCATTTGTTGCTTAGTTTTTTATTTTTTTGTTTCTTAAGGTTTCATTTTCCCAATATTACGTCTTCTGCCTCAACCTCAAGTGCCCTATTTGTGTCGCTTTTTTTTACTTTTGTAGGTTGTGAGAACAAAAACTGTACAGACTGTTAGCATCCCTGGGATGTTCCAAAACATAGGCGTCTCTCATCTCTTACCTTTTGGGTGCACTATTTTCTATCTGCATATACACCAATATAGGGTTGGACTTTGTCATAGTCAAATTCTTGTTGGAGCTCATAAGATGCCTTAATCAGTTATTACAAAACTGTTAAATGTTGTAGCAATTGGCTTAGTCATGCTTTTTGTTATTATAAGAATGGGATGGACTGAAGCTATCCAATTTTGCATTGGAGCAATAATTGCATACTGCAAGGCAAGAGCTGAGTCATGCACTAAACTAGGTAAAATTGTTACTTCTTTTTCCTCCCCGTCATATTCCTACTGGACAACTTGACTAACGTTGCTTTTAGACTTTGAGTGTGTAACCTCTTATCTATTTTACAGCAATGCAATTACAATGTCACATATGGTGTAAAAATGTTACGTTAACTGTTCTGTTATAATTGCTTTTGAAATGACCTTTTTGGTCATAAACTATTTATGTCCTCATTGAAATGTGGTAAACCTCAATGACCTACCATCTACTAGTTCAATAGTCTCTTAAGTAATTTTTGTTTTAGTAACATGATTGTTTGGACTTCATGTTGTGGAATATTGAGTCAAGGTTTACTATGTCTTTACGAGAGTTTCGCATACCAGTACTTTAGGTGTTCAACTTTTTTAGAGCAAAAACTGCTTTTTCAATAAGTTTTTGGAGCTTGGTTTTTGACTGTATTCTACGTTTTTATTTCTTCGGGTGGTTTCAGGACATCTAGGTGAAATGTAGGTTTGCAGTAGCCTTCAAATTGTTCTCGTGGTATTAAATTGATTAGACATTGGTATTTTTGGGAAATGGCCATATAGTGCTGTATTTTATTTTTCACACATCCTTCTTCATGAAGGAACTGAGACACCTAAGTGTTGTTTTTTAGATGAAAAGAAAACCAAACCAGTTCTTGTGAATTTGATAACTAAAAACTCTTTAAATTTTAAATATATGACAAAGTTCCTTTGTCCTTCTCCTTTTCTGGTGAATAGTTTTCTTGTCCATTAAGCTTTTATTTACATTGATTGGAATAGATTGTCGTGGTTGCATAATAAATTTTGATGTGACTAATTATTTTCCCATTCTTCTGATAATTAGTGTTCTGCATATCAAATTTGGAGTACCTAATTGTCTTTTATTTTTTTGATTATTATATTTGGAAAGTACTTATTTGCACTTTAACTATATTTTTATTTTCTAATTATGTTCTATTGAAGAACTCTTTTGTTTTGATGATTAGAAGATCTTGAATTTTCCTTCATTTTGTTATTTCAAATTATTAAAGAATTCATCAACATCCCTTGTATACGAGTTTTGGTTCTATCAATCACTAGTTCTGTCCATTTGATCCAAGACCTTGGGATTGTTTTTCCCCCTTTTAGTTTATGTTTTATGTACATTTGTTCTTTGTTCCAATAAATTCAAATTGGATTGGTAATATGGTATTGCCAGTCTTATTTACTGACCCAACTATATGGACTAGTTTGATTGTATCTATTGTTGCAGCATGATGCTGCTTGCCGTGTCATTGCTAGACTAAAGAAGGAAAGGGATGAGTCAAGACAGATTCCCCAACTGGGAGCAACAGACTCTATGGGAAGCCCTTCATGCTTGGTCGTATTGAGGTAGCTATCTATGCTTCTGATTGATGGTTCTAGCTATCTATGATATTGATTGATGGTTCTATCTGTAATTGATTTAACAGAACATCAATACCTGCAATATAAGATTTAATGAATGCAATATGAGATTTAATAAATGAAATCTGAGATAGATTTAGTTTCATTAAATGCAGTCCGATAGTAGTTGAGGTTTATATGGATTTGCTGTAGTAAAATTGTGTCAATCGAAGTATATTGTAGGTGTTTGTAGAAAGTAGCTACTCTTTGTATTTACTACATTTAACTTCATTGATTACTCACAGCTATTCCACTATCTCTTTTCACCTTTAAAATGGAAAGCTAACATAATCTTACATTATCTTATCAGTGACTTTGATTCTTTATCAATTCCTTGTGGGTTTACTTGGATCTTGCTTCCTGGTGAGTTGTTTGTTGTTTTCTTTAATGCCAATGCTGTCTTTCTTTGTTTTCATTTGTAAGTTTTGGTCTTTCTATGTTCTGATCATGCCTTATTTGATTAAAAGGAGGATTGTTTCTATTTTTTTGATCGAATCTTACGTTTTTGGGTTCTTATCGAGTTTGTGGGTACTGCCTATTACTTTGCCTTTTTATAGTTATTGAGATTTATTAGGGTTTGGTTTACTTTATTGGTTCTCATTAATAAAGAAAAAGGCTTTTTTTTATCATCTCCTGGGTTGTATTGAGTGTTAACTTGCGTTTTCGTTCATGGTGTCAAGATTCAAGGATTGTTTCTTAAACTTGTTGCTGTTTCGGTGTTAGTGCTTGGATAATTATAGTAACATCATATTAAATGTATATAGACCCATTTGCGTTGACGCATTCAATTATGACTATATTTAACTTGTATAGTCCTAAAAGATTGACGAACTTATGCGATAAGAAAGGAAATGAAATTGATTCATACGTTTTAAACAATATAACACGATTATGTTTCTGTTATTTTGAATAGGTCATGTGAAGATTACTAGAATTGACTGAAGTCATTATTTTTGTGTTTGTTTGTGTATACATTGATGAATTTGGCTCCACTTGCAGTTCTTTAATCATTTAGGCAATCACATAGGTTGAATTGTTGTTAAATTAGAGGCATTAACACAAACCTTTTATTTTAACAGAGCATCAACTTGAAAGTTTGGTGGCCTAAGATATACAGTTGACGTGTGATCATTTTTGGTTCTTGATTGGTGTCAAGACCCTGGGAGTGGAGTGGTAAGGATTAGAACTCAGGATTTGTATTTGTTGATATTGAAATGTCTGTTACTAATACAAAGAGTTTGGGTTACTGGCCTGACCAGAATCAAGTTAATTGATTTTAACAGAATGTAGAAGATCAATCTATTGATGATTGATTTAAAATTTTTAAGTGCGTTGCATGTGATTGAAGGAGGTCAACATTTCTTTAAACAGAAAATTAATATATATATATATATATATATATATAGACACACACACACACACATATTTTAATTAAAAAGCTATTTGTGTATAATATTGTATCGCATAAAACAACAGTATCCAAAGTTCTTTTCCTCGTATATTTACTAGTACAATATAATTCCAAATTACAATGGATAAAAATATTTCGAAGAACGTAAAATATTATGTTAATTGAAACATATGATAAATTTATTATAGATTTATTCTATCACTAGAATAGTGTTGTCACTTATTAATGATTGTTTTTATTTAATAATCTATTTAATAAAAGTAGATAGTATTTATTAAATTAAATTAATGTTTGATTAGAGATTGTTTTAATAGAAGTAGAACCATTAATAAAATGATTGTAATTCATATTAAGAGTTTTAGTTGTAGTAATTTTGCTTAATTACAAATAAAAAATGTTAATAGTTTTACTTTTCCATTTTATAAGTTTTAACATGTGTTTATATACACACCCGTGTGTAAACTTTAAACATTATTTCTTCATGCTCTTAGTGCAGTTTTTATTTATTCCTAATTCAAATATATAAATTAACTATTTTTATTTGTACAGATAAGTAAGTTTAGTATGATAAACGTTGATATTCATTTATTAATATATAAATCAAGATACACATAAAATAAGAGAAAGGAAAGAGAGAGGGACAACTACCATATAATTTGAAAGTAAGGGTGTAACTTGTCGTGAACAATTAAAATTTCTTATTGATATAGATGGGTTGTATTTGTTGGATTATAATAATTTTAATTCTATTTTATTTTGTCATGTATGGTTCGATTCATTTTGTACCATAATTGATATTAATGCTCAATCTATAACTATATTAATGCTCAATCTCTGATTTATAGTTATAGAATACTTATATTTCAATCTTTAATTTAATTTAGTATTTGGGTTTAATTGATCATGCGTTCAAAGTTGATTATTTAATATTTACAAATTTATTTTTATCTTTTTCTAATATTATTTAATTATTTAGTAATTCTTCGGTTAAATAAAAAGATATTACAATAAAATTTTATATAAATTTTGAATAATATCCACAAGTTAATTATATTGCTCAATTAAAATTAAGAGATCAAATAATTTTAAATGAATAATTAATTAAAATATATTAACTAAAATATATCAATGATAAAAAATATTTATATAATTATTTTGTTAGAATAGTTTAATTGTAACCAATTAAAGTAACTCACTAGTGAAGCCAATTGCCAATTGATTAACAAGTATATAACATTTTCTCATCTTGTATGATTAGATGATATCATCTCAAAAAAGAAACAAAGGAGAAAGTCAAGGAGAGAATGATATAGGTAGGGTTTGTTGGCCAAAAGAAATACTTCTTCTCTTTTATAACCTTTGTAACCAATATATTCAAAGGATTAAGGGAAAACGTGGAGTTATTTGTCAAAGGATACCATGGAAGAAGGTGGAGGAAGAGTTTCATAAAGCGGCCAAATTACAATGGGATAAAACTATAAAAATAAGTTTGATTGGATGAGAACTAAATGGAGTCTTTGGAAACAGTTGAAATGGAAAGAAACAAGATTAGAATGGGACTATGAAAAATGAACAATTGCTGCTGGTGAGGAGTGGTAGATTTTGAAAATTAAGGTTAGCCCATTTTAAGTTATTTTCCTTTACTTTAATGCTAAATAAATAGTTAAATATAAGTTGATTATTTTTGCATAAGAGAACAACAATTTTAAAACATATAAAGAGAAAGGATTTGAACCTGAACTTGAATGTAAGTTTGATCAACTTTTTAGATGTTTGGCTCGAGGAGAAATTACATTTTGTCCTGTGGCTGACCCTCTATAAGAACAACGAGAAGTTGAGGAAGTATATGATCCTTCTGTACCTGATAGCCATAATGTTCATCATCAGTTGTCAGGCTATCATGATGATGAGAATATAGATGAGACTAGTGGTCTAAACAATTATCAAGTGACTGGTGACTGGGAAGAGGTGTGGAGAGAAACCACCCCGACCCTTGCATCTACTCCTGTTGCTACCCCTCAAGCTTCATATGATAAAGGGAGTGAGAGAAGAAGATGCAAAAGGGTTTTGTAGAATGAAAGTTCACAAAGCAACAAGAGTATAAGAACTGATTCCACTAAAAGGGTAGGAAGATCTGCAACAATGTATGAGAGACTTGACAATATGATGCCATTGATTCAAAAGAGACAGAGTGCAATAACGGAGATGAATACTTCTATTACAAAAATTTTGAACACAGTGAATATTGGTGCAGCACAAAGTATTGGTACAGATGCGTCACATCATGATGTTACGAATGCTTTGGAAAATTATGTACTTTGCCTGGTTTAAAGACTGGTACTCTTGAATTTTACTTTACTTGCTTGTTGATTGAAGATCCATAAAGAAGGGCCATTTTTTCCGTTTATCAGATGATACAAAGAGAATTGAATACATAAAGTTAATGTATGAGTATAACAAACATAAAAAAACATTAAACATAGTTTCTATCTATGTATTACTATATTTAGTTTATTGTTTTTATTATTTGTGCACTTATGTTGACATGGTATGTTTTAAGATATTATGAACTTTGTTAGCTTATTTTATTATATTATGTTATCTTGTTGGTAATCTATAATTTTATTATGTGTTATATTATTCATTTATTTATATTTACACATATTAATGTTATGTTTATTTATAATATAATTTTACTCGTTGATTTGTAGGTATGGATGATAATGTTATGCAAATTATGCAACTACTGCAAATTATGCAGTTTTTGGAAAATGAGATCGAGTTTTGGGATTCGGTTGCTTGTGTATCGGGTTACATGGGTGTGTATTTTTTAAACCACATATACAAGGAACCATGCATGACTTCCCATCAAACAGGAGAACTATGGATGAATGAATTATTGAATGGTCATAAAAAACAGTGTTTTAATATATTTAGGATGAATCAAAATACACTTCATCAATTATGTATGGTTTTGGAAAACAATTATGGTTTAAGACATTCCGAATGGATGTCTACTTTGGAGAAAGTCGATTTATTCATGTATGTCCTAAATAAAGGTTCCCCTATTAGAGATACTCAAGAGCGCTTTCAACATTCAAGTGAAATTGTAAGTAGAGTTTTTAAAGAAGTTTTGAGTGCCACGACTGGATTTTCAAGGGATTTACTTGTGCCAAAGGATCTCGAATTCAAGAAGATTCCACAACAAATTGCCAATGATGTTAGATATTTGCCACATTTTAAGGTAATTCAATATGTTCTTACTCCCCCTTCATTATATTTTTCGTTGAAAATTATTGTTTTATCATCTCATGATCATTATTTTGTATCAGGATTGCATTAAAGCTATTGATGGTACATATATAACGGTAGTTGTTACAGAAAAAGATCAAATGAGATATAAAGGACAGAAAGGAATAACGATTACAAATATATTGACAACATGTGACTTTGACTTACTATTTACGTATGTTTTAGTGGGTTGGGAGGGATCAGCACACGATTCTCGTATTTTCCTTGATACAATTGGTAATCCAAGACTTAAATTTTCAAAACTACCGATAGGTAATTTTAAGATTTGTAGGAGTTGCTATTCATGATTTAGACTTTTATGATATCATCTGTAATAATTATATTTCCTTTATGGACACTCAGGTAAATATTACTTGATTGACAAAGGCTATCCGGAAAGAGAAGGATATTTGACACCTTACCCAAAGACAAGGTATCATCAATCAGAGTTTTGTGGTGCAAATTCAAGAGGATCTTAAGAAGTTTTTAATCGAGCTCATTCATTATTAAGAAGTTGTATTGAGAGGATTTTCGATGTCCTTAAGGCTCAGTGAAAAATATTGGAGAAAATGCCTAAGTATTTATTGATGAATCAAAATAGAATAACATGTTTAGCTTTTGCCTTGCATAACTATATTAGAAGAAGTACAGTTGCAGACCCGACTTTTAACATCATCAATCAAGATCCTTAACTTATACCTCCAGATTAATTTCAAGATGTTGAAGTTAACTCTACATAAGAAGGTGTTGAAGAACAAAGAACTCGAGAGATGGTAACTATTCATGATAATATTGCTTTTAGTTTAATGGCAATTAGACGTCGATCTTAAATTGTTATAAACCTTTGTTTTAAATGATGGTTGTTAAACTTCATTTGGATTCTTATATTTTATGTTTGGATGTATCATCATCATCATTATTATTGTTGTTGTTGTTGTTGTTGTTATATGTTATATGTTTTTATTAGAGTTATAAACTTAATTTTTGTAGAATTAAATATCTAAAATCTAAATTCTTATAAGAATATTAATCGAAATACTAAAATATATAATATTCATATCCTTATAATTTTTTTAAAGTCATGTCTTCATAAGTCATTTTACACATAAATAACTAATTTTACCAAATATCTTTAATAAACAGCTGATCAACTGATTGCATTTAGCTGTTAGCTAATTCTATCAGCTGATAAAATGACTTATGAGGATATGACTTTTAAAAAATTTATAAGGGCATGAATGTTATATTTCTTAGTATGTCGTTGAATATTTGTATAAGAATTTAGATTTTAGATATTTAATTTTACAAAAATTAAGTTTAAAATTTTATTAATAATAATAATAATAATAATAATAATAATAATAATAATAATAATAATAATAATAATAATAATAATAATAA
>JANZXR010000171.1:39890564-39921707 GCA_027575705.1 Erythroxylum echinodendron
GCCGTTACCCACCTGTAGACATAGACATAATAAAAACTCCCTGTGAGATATGCAGGATGCTAAGAGAAAAAAGAAAACAAAAGAGAAACGAGAGATTTATTCATAGCAGAGATCTCCTCAACCTCAAGAACAACCTCCTAGGTTATTTGAAGAAACTATAAGAAGCAAACATATGACATAAGGAACTGGGTGTCAGATAGAGAAAGAGAGAGAAAAAAGAGAGATATGAGATATGAGAAATGAGACAGAGCGAAACACAAGAAAAAGCTAAATATATACGACATATAGACGGGAGGGGGGTAATGACCGTCAGATTAAACGGACGAAGGAGATGAATTCCGTGGTCGTCCATCCCCTTCGTCCGTAGTATATACATATAATGATCACATAAAAATAGGTCAATTATAAAAAAGATTCTAAATTTTAATTAATTTTAGAATACAAATTCGAAGTTTAAAAAATGATAATAAAGTATTTCAATTTTTAATTTTAACAACAACAGTTTGAAATTAAAATTTTTATTAATATGAACGAGATAATGAGCCATGTCAGATTAATATTTGTACTGTCACATATATTGTTTGTGATACATATAAATTTTGTTATTTAATAAATTAAAAATATCAAAAACTTTCAAATAATTATATATATATTCATTTATGTCATCCACAAAATATAAGCATCAGATTATTTTTATTAAAATTTAAAATTTGAATTAATAATATAAATTGATTAAATTTTAGTTTTTTTAATAATTAACCTCACAAAAATTAATGGAGAAAGAGGCAAAACATTCATTAGCAAAGTCCAGCATTGTAGGTAGCACCTAAAACGACGTGTAGTTGTTGAAGAGAAAATACGCGCCAACTTAGCGAACGCAAAATTAGAAAGAATAACAGAAAAACACCATTTTTTTTCAAAAAATTTCATTTTTGATCCAATAAGTAAATCAAAGACAAGCATGAGGCCGATGGAAACCATACACGATCTGGTCGAAGAGGCAAAGCTTCGAACGGTTTGGTGGTTTCTTTGTATATTCGCCGTCACTTACTTCTTGTCTCGTAAGCATGTTGCTTGATTGCGCTGATCTAAGAGAAGCATAAGTTTATGATAGGGGAGGCTTTGGGTTCAATTGTCGTTTTTCTATTACAATCGGGTTCTGAATTTGTGTTTACTGTAATGAATTAGTTTTCTTTTTTGAGCTGTTCACTGTGAATTTGTGTTCTGAATTTCTGCTGGTATTTCTATTTATTGATATACTTTTTGTGTAGTGTTGTTCTAGTTGTTTTGAATTTCGGGATTATATCTCATTTTTTTGTCATTTTAGGTTTAACTATGAATTATATTTTTTAAAACCCAATTAAGTTAGTTTATTGGCCGTAATGCATTCGTTTTATATACCCATTTTTATTTTTATTTTTCTTTTCTTCTTTTGAAGTGAAGAATTCTTGCATACAAACATTTTAACTGCGTTTTTATATGGTATTAATATTTTTCTGAGTTGAGCTTTAGTGAATGATGATTTATGACACTGATACAATAATATGACTTCAAATTATATACCAGAGGTTGCTTATTTGGACGAGGTAATAGTTTACTGTGTTGACATATTGTTAATGATGATTTGTAACTGTGTTTATAACAGTTAGTATACGTATCAGGTTTGTCGTTGTGACTATGAATATTGTTAGGATTTTAATTCCTTATTGCAGATACAAGCACATCAATGTGGGTGAATCTGCCCATATCAATCCTAATTGTATCTGCATTGCGAGTTTTGTCTAATGAGGTAGAGTTCAAGTGGAAAGTACGCCAGCCTGTTTCTCTGCAGTCGTACTTGTCTTATTTGGAGAAGAAAAAAGTATCCCGAAATGATCCACACCTTTCTTCTTCACCACCTCCAGCAAGATGGAAAAGAACAATTGATTCTCCAGTTGTAGAGGCTGCACTAAATGATCTTATTGATAAAATATTGAAGGATTTTGTGGTAGATCTGTGGTACTCTGAGATTACACCTGACAAGGAAGCTCCTGAGCTTATTCGTTCAGTAATCATGGATGCTATTGGTGAGGTATCAGTAAGGGCTAAAGAGATAAACCTTATTGATTTGCTAACTAGGTAATTTTGCCTGGAAGATTTATTCAGAAACTGAAAGTTGAGTAGTAAATAAATGTGAATATTTGAATGATTCTTTGTGCAGGGATGTGGTTGATCTAATAGGGGATCATTTGGACCTATTCAGACGAAATCAATCATCTATTGGTGTTGATGTAATGGGAACACTTTCTGCAGAGGAGAGAGATGAAAGATTGAAACACCATCTCATGGTTTCTGAGGAGCTCCATCCTGCATTAATATCTCTTGAGAGTGAGTACAAGGTGTGAGGGGAGTGTTCTGATCATCAAAAAGTTTCTTCCATTTGCTTTCAGAACCTATAATATATATATATATATATATATTGTTCAAACCTCCCTTTTTTATATATTGTTTGCCTTTTGATAAACAAAAGGTTCTTCAGCGAATCATTGGTGGAGTCATAGCTATAGTATTAAGAGCTCGAGAAGCTCAATGCCCTTTGGTCCGTACTATTTCTCGAGAGATTATAACTTGCTTGGTAGTGCAGCCAATTTTGAATCTTGCAAGTCCTGGGTAAGCGGTCTATGTTTTTGGTATTCTTATTCATCTTTTTTAAATCACCAACTTTTCTAGAACATCCTGGCTTCATTGCCTGCTATGTCGTCCCATCGTTTGCTTTATTTCTTTTTGTTTTAGAAAGGTTTTAGTAGAACAACTTATTCGTGAACTCCTATGTCTAACGCACTAATTTGTTTTGATTAGACTGCAATTTACTTTATATGAATTTATGTTTGTTTTTTAATTTGTAACTCACTGCTTGAATAGATTATTAGCTCCATTATTTCTGCAACAAGAGATCTCAGTATTTTTATATTTTCACGTAATCAGGTATATCAATCAGGTGATTGAGTATGTTTTGGTTGCTATTAAAGATGGTGGCCTTATGGATATTGTTGGTTATGAGTCTACAAGTGGCGTGCATGGTGTTAATTCTAACTCTAAAATGGATTCAACCTTAAATAGTGAAATCGCTGATTCTTTTGATGGAGAAAAGAGTTCTCAACAAAGTGATATGCCCTTGGCAAATGTTGATACTGCTACACAAACAAAATTAGACTATAAGTTAGGCCAGCAAGCGGCTTTACAGCCACGTAGTGCAGAGTGGGCACACATACTTGAGGCCACAACACAGAGACGAAGAGAAGTTCTTGCTCCTGAAAATCTTGAAAACATGTGGGTAAAAGGAAGAAATTACAAAAAGAAAGATAAAAAAAATGTCGATGGGGTTGAGTCTATAGGAAAAGCTTCTGCAATGAGTAGTTCTACAAGAACTGCAAATCTGGGAAAGGAAATGATAACCAGCAACTCTATGATTCTCACAGAAACAGATGATAAAGCTGCATTGGAAGTACCCGGTCAATTAAGTGTTGATACTGTATTATGCAGTGAGAACACACGTGAGAGACAGTGTAATCTGAATTATGATAAGTTGTCATCTTTTCGGAAACAACATATTGGACATGAATTGAGGAGTTCCTGGAGTGCTTCTACTGGTGAACATAAAAGTAGTTTGAAGAGATCCAACAGTTCTTCTGTGAAAGCAACATCTGATCATAAAAAGGCATTTACTGGACAATTAGGCGTATCCATTATTTCAGAGTTCTACAAGTCAAGTTATGGCAGTCATAGCGATGATCATGTTGTAAAGCAAATCTCAGACATAATGGTCCGGAATGTGAGACCTCATTTTCCTAAACTAAAATGCCGGGTGGGTATAACTTTCTGGAGTTGATTGTGAGAAATAAATAATGTGAAAAGGAAAATTTGGAGTGAAGTGTCATTTTGATGTGAGGTTCAAACTATGGGAGCTTCTTTATTTAGCTTTCTTCCAAATGTGAGTGATACATAGATCTGATTCAAGTACTACTTGTGTTCCTATGTCTTAACAGGTCCTTGGAGCCTACTTTGAGAAACTAGGTTCAAAATCTTTTGCTGTTTACACAATTGTTCTGATAGATGCAGAAAACACGACTTGGTTTGTTAACCGAAGGTTTATTTCTCTTCTTTATAACGTTCTAATGTAGATCTTCAGATTATTGCATGGAAATTCTTGAAATTCCATTAAGGAAAGAGTTTATACGATTTACATCTTAAAGATCTTCTTTGCAGATACAGTAATTTTGAGATACTGCATAGACGCCTAAAGGAAATTCCTAATTACACGTTGCACTTGCCTCCCAAGAGGATATTCTCGTCAAGCACTGAGGATGCTTTTGTTAATCAACGCTGCATTCAGCTTGATAGATATCTTCAAGTGTTTATCTAGTTCCTGCTCTTTATTCTTTAGTGAAGTGTTTGTTTACTTTTTTCTACATCTTGAATCACACTGCATTTTTCAGGATCTCTTATCTATAGCTAATGTTGCTGAACAGCATGAAGTATGGGATTTCTTGAGTGTTTCTTCGAAGGTGCAAAATCTGTTGAATTGCACATATTCTGTCTTCGTTCGTATTATTGTTTTCTTTGTTGTAATTCAGTTGTAAGCTGAATGCACCTGAAGTTCTATATTTTTTCTTTCACTTTTGAAGAATTACTCGTTTGGGGAATCTTCATCAGTAATGAGACCACTTGTAGGTATGCAGATAAACTCTTGTTTATTACATCTCCTTAAGTCGCCTTTAGTTTAAGAAAAACCTCACATTATCTGCTCTGCAACTGGTTTACAATCCAATCCAAGCGGATTGTACAACCACTTCTTCAGAATTGCTGTTTGGAATAATTGATATTTGAGAGCTATTATCATTGTTTCTGTTCCACCTTCATTTGGTAATTTTCTAACTCTAATTCTGATGTTTGAATTTACTCAGTTCATGTGGATGATGCTGTTGACGATATTATGCACCAACTAAAAGGGGTTTCAGACTGCTTAAAGCATATTGTTGACTCATCTTCCCCTTTTGATAAAACCTTGTTGTCATCTCAAAGGAATAACTTGTCGTGTCATGCTAATGACATGAGTTATCCTATCTGGAGGGAAAATACATCAGAAACCATGAACATCATTTCTGATGATGAACAAAATGGTAAGCAAAGCTGCCAAAACCAGGGGGAGGTTGCATCCAGTGAACATACTGATCAGTGGCATTCAGATAATGGTTTAAACCGCAAGGGTTTTCAACCTCAGGTAATCAAACATAAGGAGGAGTTTAGGAGCTTAGGTTCAGGAGAACAAATTAATTCAGATGTGAAGTCTGAGTGGAAGGAATGTGGTGGAATACCTCCAACAAGTTCTTCTATAACCTCTAATCGTGAAAAAGATCCAGTTGAAATGCCTCCAGAGGTAATTTTTGTTTAGAAAATGTCAATCTGCTGGCTCATTTTTGCATCATCTTTTCATGTGAAGGTATATGGTCTATCTACATTGTGTTTGAAATGGATAATTTATTCTTAATTGGACTATTCATGTGTGCTTTCTCCTATTCTGTTGATTGTTTGCTGATAAGCTGCTATCTGCTGAATCATCAACTTTGGAGTAATCAAGATGAACATTTTTTTTATTCAGAGCAAACCATTATGTGAAAATCAGATCGAATTATTTCCTTGGCTTTTACCCTGTGAAAAGCAAGTGGTTTCTGCATTTTCGTTGAAATATTATTGATCTCTTTGATTCAATAACACAACATTATCTTTGTTGATTGCTGTATTACAGTCTCGGTTACTTGTAGACACTTTTGGATACTAATCGTTTATTCCTATGGCAGTGGGCCCCACCTAATGTAAGTGTACCTTTGTTAAATCTGGTAGATAAGGTCTTTCAGCTAAAAAGAACAGGGTGGCTGAGGTGAGTTGTTTGCTGTTTTAATTTAATCAATTATGCATTTATTAAATTTTGTGTGTTCTTTGGGCGGTTTCTTGTCAACAAATATATGTACAAGATGCTTTGCTTTTGTTTTTCAATCCTAATTTTGCTACTTTTAACTTTTCTTTTTCTTCTTATTTTAACTTTTTCTCGTTTCCTTTATGATAAGCTACTTGAAGTAAGATTCTTACGAATTAAAATGTATTTACATTTTTGGAAAAGCTGCAATAAGCATAATGAACTTTGGGGAAATGCCTGGTATATTTCTTTGGCCTTGATTTTTGGGCAACTGCTCGGGAGTACTTGATCACTTTTTGGGGTTCTGATGAGGGGAAAACACAGCTTCACTTCTTTTGGCTCAAGTTTTGTTGTCCTGTTTATATATGCAAATGGCTATCTTCTTTAACATGTGATTATTTGTTTTTGCTTCTACAGGAGACAAGTGTTTTGGATGTCAATGCAAGTCGTACAATTAGTAATGGAAGATGCAGTTGATGATTGGCTGTTGAGGCAGATTGATTGGCTTAGGAGAGAAGATACTATTGCACAAGGGATTCGGTGGCTGCAGGATGTAAGGACTTAAACCAATGTTATTATCAATGTTTAAACTGGTCTTGTTCTTCTTTATACTCTCTGTCTCATCAGATGATTCTACACTGCTTCTCTTGGTCTATTTTTTTTGTTTGTATAAAGAATTAGTCAGTTTTGGACATGCTGAATTTGCTGATTTGGCAATCTTAAGGCCCCTTCCAGGCACCAGCATCTTTGCACCAACTTCTTCAATCTAAGTGAACAAATTCCAAGAACGAGGACCTTAGATTCTGGTTTAACATGAAAAGGGCTTAGTTATGTAAAGTAACTAGTTCTATTTTTTTGAATTTAATTTTAACTTACTGGTTTGTCGCCTGGAGGATGAGTTTGGATTGCCAAAATGCTAGATCAGGCATTATAAGAATTCCAATGAATGTTTAAGCTCAGATCTCCATTTTATCTTTCCTCAACATAGTGACTCCAAATGAATTAGTAACTGCATATTTCTAGCAACCTGATATTACACCAACATGTAAACTCACGCTGCATGTGCATGATAATAGGTAATGTCACATGCGTAATTCATGTGGCTACATCACTGTGCCGTTGTTTTCCTTTGCATGTTGTACTTTGACACTGACTTGTATTAACGTATCAATCTCCAATTTTCATCTAATAACTTGTCTCTCGTAGTTTCTCTGGCCGGATGGTTCATTCTTCATGCAAGTTGCAGAGGATAATCTTGATGATGCTCATCGAAGCCTGATGCCCTTTCAGATTAGCCAATATACTAAAAGTAAGGCTTCAAATATCTCCTTTGAAGAACAGCTTGAAGCTGCCCGTAGAGCTAGTGATATCAAGAAAATGCTGTTTGGTGAGTTCAACATTCCTTTTAAGTCTCACATTCAGTTATGTGAGATCAATTTATATTATTCTGAATTGATTCCCCCTGTGGTATTTATCATGTCTGAAAGCATTTGGTCATCCATTTTTTAGCTTTTGTTTCCATTCTTTTTCCTAGAAGTACATAGGTTGAGGTTTAAAATTCCGTAGCTAGTTAATAGAATTGATGTAACTTGGAAAAACCAGTACGCATTTATGTGATTGAAAAGATCCCCTTTTTCATGATTATATAAACCATTTTGATTTTCCTTGTTCATGAACATTTATATGTTTACATTTCTCGGATGCGCTTATGAATGATTGAAGAAAAGAAATGACCCCCTTTCTCATTTTAGGTGGAGCTCCAACGGCCTTAGTGAGCTTTATTGGGAAGAAACAGTACAAGCGATGTGCAAGAGATATTTTCTATTTCACTCAGGTTGATCTTCGATTGTCTCTGTCATCCTATCTCACTATAATTTCTCAAATTTTATTCACGTACGCATTTCTTAAATTCTGTGCTCATACATCATTTGGGAGTGAACATTGTTATGATTTCTGACACTTGCAGTCTACTATTTGTGTGAAGCAACTCACATATGCTATCCTAGAGCTGTTACTGGTTTCAGTTTTCCCAGAGCTCCGTGATCTTCTGTTGGATATTCATAAGAAGATGCCAGTACCGCCTTCATAGGAAGCCCATGATTTCATTGAGTACTCCTTATTTTTGTGGTCTAAAGATACCATGAATAGAAAAAAAGAAAGGCTCATGCTGAGCTCCAAGAATGGCCAGAACTCGATCAATGTGTCTCAATGGCGTTGCATATACAGTATTTGTTCATTTGATCCCAAAAGGACGACTTGATGGGTGAGAAAATTGGGTGTGTTTTTCTTTCTCCAACACATTTTTCAGATAGAGGGAGTGAAGCAGAGTAGGTTCTCTTGGTTGAAAGTGTTTAGAGTTGTAAATTTTAGGGCTTGGTGTGTATAGAAGATGGTACTTTTGTATTGGTAGAGGGTTCAACCCAAAATACGAAATAAACCATGTAAGTGGTACTGATTTAAGAATTGTATTGATGCAAGAAGTTCATCCGATTGCCTAAGTAGTAAGACAGACTCTATCTGCTAATTATTGTCATTGTCAATTCTTTTTTTTACTAAAATGATTGGGGAAGAATAAGGGTTGATACTTTTTCGGATAATACCTTGTTCCTTCATATCCCTCGCTAGCTCTTCAGTAACTCCTGATTTCATCAATTGAACATCACCTCCCACTGATTCTTTCCATTGAATGTGATCACCATTCCATGATACTAAGAAATGACAAATGAAAAATGATAACTGTGTCGTATACTCAGTTTCTACCTTGCGTCAAAAGATCTTATCTCTTTATTGGACGGAAAGAAATAGAAGGATGAGATCTTCTGGCACAGAGTAGGAACTGAGTAAATGACACAGAAGATCAATGGCCATTCATTAGTTCTTATGCATTTTATTGCCAGTAAACTTTATACCATCTACTACCATGATCATTATTAGATAAGTTATTTTAGCTACATCCTCTTGTCTCTTAATCATAATCTCATCAACAAAATTATGTATGCTGTCTTCATTAATTAACATAAGAATTGTTTTATCCCTAAAAACTCCCACTACTTTGACACAGAAAGAAAAAAAAAACTAAACAACACACTTAATTTGAAAAAAGAGGAGAATCTACTCATAGAAAAATCTTAAAGCTAACTTAATATGAGAATATTATTGTTTGAATGAATCATACATCATTTAAGAGGCCTATTTATACGATTCGACAAAGCAATTAATCCAAAGAAAAATAGGAAATTAAGAACAAACAGAAAACTTAAAGAAAATAAAAAATTGAAACAGGTATAAAACTTATAGAAATAAAAAACTAAAACAAAAAGAAAAACTATAAAAATAGGAAACTTATACAAATAGAAAACCAAAAAAACTAGAAAACCTATAAAAATAGAAAACTAACTCATGTAGGAAACTTATAGAAATAGAAAGCTCATTTTAATACATGTTTCACATTAGTCCCTTCTACTTGGAAAAAACTCGTCCTTAAATGTTTTGGAAGATTCGGGTACAATGGCTTATTAAAAAGAAAGTTTGATTAATATTTCACGTTCTGATTTAGTGAAAATAAGGAAAGTCTGCCCCTCTACTTTGGAAGCTTTGGGCTAGGAATTCTTTTGTTGCTGGTGAAACACAAAGTTTTTCTCCTTTCTGCAGCTTGTACACATTTTCCAGTTCATCATATTGAGTAGCAGCATCAAACTGCCAAGGCTGTCTATCCCAATATCAAGTGACAAGCATTCATATCCACAACATGAAAGTAAATATTATCTAATTATTGACTAATAGAAAATGATACTTTTAAGCTCTTAGTCATTCGAAACTTTGTCTTTTGATTTAATCCACCTTATTGTGTAAGAGTTCGAGTGCTTTTAATCTACAATCTTGGTTATTTCAACACATCTTTGCCAATGATGTTTTCGCAACTATGATTGTCAACAATCACATCAAACAATCGATCTAAAATGATACATTATGTCTAAAACAACCGATTTTTAGTACTTGGTGGTAAAAAATATGTCGAAGGAAATCATCTGTTTCTTTTTTCCTGTTCTAAACGAGTGCCAAATTATATCATCCACAAATTTCATTTATTTATTGCAAAGTCTTTAGATGAGGTTGTTGAGAATAAGGTTAGAATTGAAAAAAAGGTACAAACAATTTAGTTCCATTTCATATTATTAAACATAACCACATGATCAAATTCAAAATAAGGTGCTCAACTCCTCACTTTGTATTACTAGGAATCATATTATAATTATGCATGTCTTCAAATTTTATTATTGTCTAAGTAGATTTAATCACATGAGAACAAACCTAAGCATTGTAATCAATTTGTCCACTTGATTTTGGTTTCATTCTAAGCATCCCCTATGATTTTTGCAACCAACCTTGAAGTTCTCTTTTCACTTTTTTCTTTTCTCCATTTTTAGCAATCATAAACTTATGACACCTTTCATATTTTTTATAAAATCAAATATCATTTTCAAATTTTCATACTTCATTCTCATTTTTAGTATCACCTTCATCTTCTTGTTCTCCATAAAACTACCAAGAGTAATCACTACCTTATTAAAAAAAAAATCACTACATTGTAGAAAATACTACTGCTTTCTATAAAAGTACCACCTTATACTATACAAAATACCACTTAATGCTATAATATATACCATTTCATAATAGAATGTTTACGTCAATCAAACATGTGATAAAACTTTACATGAATTATGTCTCAAACATTGTACAAAAAAGCACTATAATATATAAAAGGGTTAATTGTAAATAATTCCCAAATTTTGATTAATTTTATAATTATAGCTCGAACTTTAATAGTAGTAATAAAATGTCATAATTTTCTATTTTTTTCAATTTTAACTTGACGTTAACGATTCTGTTGTTTTTATTATTGTATCCTCGTATCAATCAAAATTTTTACGTAATAACCAAAATTTGTTATTTTTGTGTCAAATGAAGAATGAAAATAATATTTAGTGGTTTAATTTTGTTGAAACGAGATCATTTTAGTTATATTATAAAATGACATCATTTTATTATTTTAATTTACTTATGTTTATTAAAATTGATGTGTCTTATTAATTAGGGTTTTGAAATACGTGACACTACTATATTAACAAATATAATTTAAGTCGGGTCAAAATTAATACGCTTAAAAAAAAGTGATGCAAGGTGTAGACGATTGTCACTCAAAAAAAGATTATTAATAATATTTAATTACATTAATAATAAAGTGTAATTACATTAAAATTAATAATTGAATATACTGTTGTTATTTGAAAAAAATAAAAAGAAAGTGGCGCAAGGTGTAGACGATTGTCACTTAAAAAAAGATTATTAATAATATTTAATTACATTAATAATAAAGTGTAATTACATTAAAATTAATAATTGAATATACTGTTGTTATTTGAAAAAAATAAAAAATCGTCCCCTCATTGGTTGGAGTTGGATTTCCTTCTCCCGCCTTTTCTCATCATGTCTTTATTCTTTTCTACAGTCTCTCCGCCATTCCCATACACCTTTCGACTCACTCAGAGATAAGAGCGAGAAAGACACAGAGTTGTTAACTATGGTGTCAAGGAGAAGAAATGCTGAGGAAGACACTGCAAACGCTGAAAACACTGACAACTATAATGACGATGACAGTGCTGGTGCTTTAAGTAAACGAGCTATTGAGAAGGAAGCCAAAGGGAGTAACGGCTTGGGGTATGAGGAGTTGAGAGACAGAAGGATAAGAGAGAACAAGGACAGAATGCAAAAGTTGGGTCTTTTCGAACTCTCCCTGAAGCTGAAGCCCCAGCCTAAGAAAACTCCCCAAAACGTCTCCTCTCAGAAGAGAAAGCCTCAAAATGCATTGCCAGCCGCTGCCTCCCCTAGGCGATCATCTAGGTATATTTGTGTGTTTTTCATCTGCGTTGTGCTTGTTTGGTGAGCAATTTTTGAGAAAAGGTTTTGACTTTTTGGGAAAGTTCTTCGGGGTTGGATTTCTTTTAATCATTACAGTGTTTTTTTGATTTATTTTGGAAAGTAACGTTATAGCATGTTTATGAAGAAATACTTTGTTTTTGTCGAAGGCTATGAAAGAGTGTGTTGTCTTTGCATATCGTTGTTTCAAACCGTGGGATTGAGTTAAAGCTCTAAAGAATGTGTTGAAGTAAGCAGCTTATTGTTTTGCTAATCTGTCTTTTTGGTAACATGATGGGTTTAGGTTGAAGCGCTTGACTCCGGTTAACTATAAGGAGAGACCCATTAAAATCAAGTTAGAATTGTCTGAGGATGTGGAGATACGTATACTGGAGGGTTCTCAGCCCGAAGTTTATACAGAAGAACATGAGAAACTCTTGGGGGATTCTAGTACACCTTGGACTGTGTGTGTAGATGGTTATGACTCGGATGGAAATCGCATGTATGATCCGGAGAAGGGAGAGACATGCCATCAGTGCAGGTAATTAGCTTGTGAAATCTTTCTAATCATTGAGTTTTGGCTAGTTTGTTTGGTATCATTTTGTGCATCATGAATTGTTATGCATGGTTGCTTCTTAGAAACAAGCTTACAGACGGTTCTACCTTGCAGACAAAAAACTCTTGGTCTTCACACTCATTGCAGCAAATGCAACTTGGTCCAAGGCCAGTTTTGTGGAGACTGCTTATACACTAGGTTGTAACACTATCTTAAAATTTAAACCACTTGCTTTTTTTTTGTTGGTAATCTGAAAGCTCTTTTTCTTGCTCCTGTCGTATTTGTGCTTAAATGTTGTTGCTTGATTTTTCCTTACAAAGTGCCTATTTTGATACCAGAGAGGCACTCAAAAGATCATTTTCAGACGTCCTTAGGTGCAAAACTATTTCTATTCCCAAAACCTGTTTTCGTGCGTTCTTTTCACTTTGAAGTTTACTATACAAAAAACCAATAAGAACAAAAGAAGAATTGTCTCAATTAGCTGCCACAGTAGGCGCTTTCTGTTCTTCCTTGTTTAGCAATGCTGAGAAAAGTAGCATCTTCTCCATGATAGCACATATTTCATCCGATTGAAATCATTTTCAACTTTGGTATGAAAAAATCTTAGATGAGGTTCTTAAATGCCTATCCTTATCTATCCCAAAATTTTATAATTGAATTTGAGACAATGCATCTATTTTAGGTCTTATATATGTGTGCAGAACACACAAACATACCATCAAATAATATAAGTTACAGTTCTACTAGAAGGCATATATAAGTGCACAAATCAGAATCAGATGCCACCACCGAAATTCACAGGCGTTGTGTTTTATGTTGTCTGAATAAACGTCTTCAAGTATGACCATTGTCCCTCTCTTGTGCAGATATGGAGAAAATGTTATTGAAGTAAATGATAATCCAAGTTGGATTTGTCCAGTTTGTCGGGATATTTGTAACTGCAGTCGATGTCGAAAAGGGAAAGGTTGGACACCAACAGGTTGTATTTATAAGAAGGTAATGCAGTTAACACATTTTCCTTTGTTTTCTTTTCTAATATCCTTTCAGATGCATCTTGTTCTCAATCTGACTTCGGATAAATATTAGAAGAGGTTTTAGGAACGTCAGGTGTACACAGCTTTAGTACTGCTTATTGAAAAGCGGTTCTTGTATAACATAATCCCATAGCCTTCCAGGTCAAAACGTGTTTAGAATTGTGCAATGATTCACCCACAGCTCAGGAATAATTGCAGCTCTTAACAATGCTATTCAAGAGTATTTTGAAGTTTTGTGCTTTTGTCTTGCTGAATTGTCCAATCATGTGACCTCCAAACTTTGGCATCTAGAAATGTGGCTGGCCAATATCATTTCAACTACAATGCGTAGTACACGAATGCTAACTTCTCTTTCTTCTTTCAGGTTTTGAAGCTGGGCTTCCGGTCTGTTGCTCATTATCTCATTCAAACTCAGCGTGGCCAAAGTCGCTCAGCAGACTCACTCACCAAAGGTTTGGTTTCTGAGGCAGACTCACTCACCAAAAGTTTGGTTTCTGAGGAGGGAACACTTCTGTCTGCTAATACAGATCAGCTGAACGAGTTTCATAATGCTCAGCCCAAGATTCATCAGCATAAGATGGAAAAAGATGTGAAGCAAGAGCACTATTCTGATAGTAGCTATGATGTTGATGCCGACAATGAAGATGATGACGACGACAATAGTGGTGATAGCACAGAATAATTTTGGTAGATAAAGATCTTTTGTGCTGCAAAATATCAACTGGAGTTGGAGGCGCATTCAGTATAGCTCCTGATATGTAGGAGGAAGAATGAGACTTGCTCTTTTTTGACGTTACATTTCCCTGCTTGTTTGACTTTAGTTTTCCCAAAGCTCTCAGATTTTGTCCAGCAATTAGCTGTAGCTTCTACTTATAACTCAAGCAACATGGTATGCTCATAGTCCTAAGCAGTAAGCAGTTCTATGTTAAAACTAACAATGCTTCTTTCTTCGTTGATACGACATGTTTCAGGTGCTCGTACGTGAAAGTTACTTAATGTAGTAAATGTACGAACATGATCAAGACTATCAAGTAAGACCAACGTCATCATTATTTCAACCCTTGAATGTAACTGTGGAGTTTATCCAATGTAAAGGGAGCCAAAGTTGTGTTGAATCATACAAAAGAGAGTTCTTTTTCCTTGGGAAGACAAAAACATTAACATTATATTCAGGTGTATTTGGGTGGGCCAAAAGATAAGAATTGTGATGAATAGACCTCCAGTTCCAATCCATCTTCATGTTTAAAGGAATTACCATATTCATCTGATGCGAGGTTCAGAAGATACTGCCAAGCCCAGAAATGGAATCACGAAGATCTGAATATAGACCATAGAGAGAATACTGCCGGAGATTGGACACTTCATACCACGAATTAAGAGCTTCAAGATTCTTGTCAGTGCCTGAAAACGCCAGTTGTATTCCCACACTGCAATCAACATCTCCATTGCTACTACACTTCGAGTTCGGTACTGCACAGTCTTGGCCATTGGAGCAGACCATGTCCTTAGAGCATGATTTACACCCGAATTTCTTCCAGAACAAGTTTTGAAGTGTACCCTTCTGGAATTCAAGAACCTGTAACACATACGACATAAGTTTCATAAAAACCACACTATAGCACTGCATTTTTTTGTCTCAATTTGCTTACCAAGGTGAAGCTTTTTATGGTCATTGTACTGTCAGATACCAATACAGGAAATGATCTTGCTGCATACTTTCTTCCGGCAAATGCCACCATGTAAGCACCTCCATCGACCTGAAAAGCTTTTTTTTTTTTTCCATTAATATGCAAGAAAATCCATTTCAAAGATCAATTAAAATGATTAAGAGACATTAATTATAGTCCTCGAGATTTAAAGCTCAAAATGCACTGATCTTCAAGTAGATAAATGAGAACCATGAAAAGTAGAGAGATTTTTTACTCTCTCTAGTTATTGTGCTATAAAACGTAGCAACAGGAAAGGAAAGAAAAAGCCAATGTCGTATACCGGAGAACTGCCATTGAGGGTAAGCAGAGAAAGCTCATCAACTTTAGGTCTAAAGATAGCAACTTGTGCCGTACCTCCGGCCAGACCAAGACGAGAATCACAAGGTGAAAGTTGAACCTGATTGGAAAAGAAAGACTCCTTATTGGAAAACACAACACCGAATGTGAAACCACCCGATTTCTGCACAGAAGCATCCACGCAAGGGTCAAAAACATCATTTGTATCCGATGCATTTGCACCAACCATTATCAACATCATCGTCACCATCATGATCTTCTTTGTTTCCATCTTTTCTGTCAGCATATCATCAATCCATATACAGTTCCTCTGCGTGAATAATTATGCAAACGATATTGGAACAACTGTAGATTAAAGGCCGGTCAACTCGCAGAGAACATGGAGTGTATGACCCAGATTCTCACTTATTCAGAAATCAGATAAACAATCTCAGAAACTTGAAGATAGGGTAAGAAGAAGATGACAAACTAAAACTGAGACGTACCAAGGTCCAAAACTACCTTCAAGATACGATCTTTATGTGTCGAAGACACCTTAAAATACAGATGGGGTTCAGGGCAACATTGGTAGTGTGTTGCATGGCCTTTTATTAGTCTTCCTAGGAAACAGCAAAAGACGCGCCATAACGGTTATGTAGGCAAGCTAGATGGATCTTGTCTCATCAATGGAAGTTGGTCTTTGAAAAAAGGAAAAAAACAATGTAAATCAATGAAAGGACTGTATAAGAAGATTGGTCTGAATTGAAGATTGTAGTTTGACTAAAATTGAGACAATTCAATCATTTAAAGCAATTGGATCTCGACTATTAGACAAATTATAAAAAACTAAAAACGTCATAATTTACTCAAAATAATTAAGTTTGATAATATATTTTTTAATTTTTTCAAACTAAAAATGCATCGTTTCACTTAAAAATTTTATATTTTAGACTGGGCCTCGAGCTCGAGTTTGATTAGCCTAATTTATATATTTTAAACTTTTTAAAAAATATTAGAATCTTTGTTTTAAAGAGATTTATATTGAGTGTTATTGTTAACTTTTTAAAAACTAAAAACGCCTCATTTTAGTTACAACGACATCGCTTCACTTAAAAATTTCAGATTGTGAACTAGATTAGGTCGGTCAGCTTGAGGCCAAGTTCAAAATTTTAGTGAAAATAATAAACTCGACCTGAAATTCTATCAACTCGAATTAAATCCTTTCCTTTAACTTTCGACCGGTAGAATTTAGATGGTGGACAAGTTTTGCCAAACCTAGTTATCTCCTCAGCCCACCCAAATCTGCTCTTTCTTTTCTTCACGTGATATTTGCCAAAATCTATATTGACGTTTTTGGAGTTCACTACACAAGTTTCAACTTTTAATGTAAACAATACCTTTCCTTCATTAATTACGTACTAAATTTTAATAAGAAACAATCTTTTAATTTTAAGAAAATTTCAAAATTAAGATTTTAAATATTAAAATATTTTAAAGAATTTATAATTTAACTATTTTTAGAGTTTCTTGAAGTGTAAACTAACTCAATTGATTTCTTAAACATTGTTTATTATTGTTGAAGATTATAATTTTGTTAAAGCGTTTTTGTCTATCTAGACATTTCACTTAAAAATAAAAGTATATAAATGACAAATAAAGATAGAGAATGCAAAGAGAGTAAGGAAAGTATGGATGGTATTCGAGCGTGGCCCAACTCAGTTTGAAGTCAACGAGTTAGACCTTGATTGATCAAGCCTCGAGTTAAACTTTAGGCTCGATTTTTTAGTTTGATTGGATCTCGGGTCGAGTTGAGGCTCGATTTTTTATATCTATCCGAATCTCGGGCTGGCCCGATAACCAACTCAAAATAACGTTATTTTGAAAATTATTTTTAAAAAACTAAGTCAGGTTGGGCCAACTTGGCCTGCGTTCGGTTGAGTCTGTTGCCACCCAGGAAAGAGATAAAGATGTTACGATATATATCTTATATCCTTTTATTTAATTTTAGACATTATTAGATAATTATATTAGAAGATCTGTTTTTAGCTCCAGGTAGGTTTCTCCTCTCCATCGTCACTGATCCAGCCTCAGCCATGGCAGAGTAATGGTGGTGGAGAAGGAAAAGTGCTTATCTCTTTTGTATCCTTTAAATACGCAGCATTTTCTGTTTGCCAAATTTTGGTCAATAAATGGTGGCTTGATCACAATGGTACCCTTACATATGAGAGCTGTTTTGAGATATTTCCTTATCTGGATCATTTATGCCTGATGGATCTCTTCTTAGGAGCTGTTTTGAGATATTTCCTTATCTGGATCATTTATGCCTGATGGATCTCTTCTTAGGATAACTTTTCAAGGTTTTTATCTTTTCAATATATACGACTTTTTTTGTGTGTGTACATCTGAAGGCGTAGTAACACGCCTAAGTGAGCAAAAGACAGAACTGCCCCTTAGGGCGGGTAGAAGTGCAGTTGGGTGTCGTTTAACGATGTGCCCAATAGATGTTTGCCGCGCATAAAAGCATGTTCAGAGATGCTGCTCGTTGAATCGTTTCCTGTGGCGTCGAAGGGAGCTTCACCATGGGAAGTCTGGGGAGTGTCCCGTATTCACGGACTAGTGGTGGCATTGCCTCTGATAAGGTGGAGGTTGTCAGCGTCTCGCTCTGGATTAGTACTGTAGATCATCGCTGTGTGAAGGTCCCCACAGAAACCCATCTTTGCTAATTTATCTGCCCGCTGATTGCGATTCCGTCTGATGTAGTTGAATGTGGTGGCTTGGAATTTTTTTGTGGCGTGGAGGATGGTTTGGAGGATCGTTTCCACGCTGATCGGCGGCGGGGTGAACGCGGTAAGCAGATCGATTGACTGCTTCGAATCTGTTTCAGTAATGATCTTCGAGATGCCTTCCCTAGCTGCTAAGTCCAGTCCTGTTTTGATTGCCCATAATTCGGCGAGGAGTGGGGAGCAGATTGAGGAGTTGCAAGGCAGTATGATGTTCACATGCATCATTTGCCGATCACAAGAAATTGTGTAAAGGGTGACCTTGTTTGTCCAGAGGACCCATATCCCTCCAGTGAACCCCACGGCTTCAATTCTATGCGAGTTTGGAAAGTCTAATTGATAGATGACAGTTTGTGAATGTGTGCCACTGGTCCTAGGTTTTAAGAGGATGAGAATGTCAATGCTATGCAACCGGACCAATTGCTTGATGGTGTAGATGGTTTTTTTGTTGGAGATGCCGCGGCAGTTCCAAAATAACAGATTATAATTCATGGATAAAAAGGTTGTTGTGAGACTTACCTGGTGGAATCAGGTGGCTCATCGACCCCCACTTCCTATGAATCGTCTATACTGTCCGGGGGTGCATCATCGAAAGCGTTGTCCACTGGGCCACCATAGGAGTGCAGGTCCACCTCCTCCGATGGAATGGGGTGTTTAGAGTGGCGCTTATTCTTAACATAGAAACCATGTGGGCCCGCTGATTGTGTGAGCGTGGAGTTCGGGAGAGGTTCAGTTTCTTGTCCTGGGTGTCCTCTTAATTTCTCAGGGGCTGGGTGTGGAATGATAGTGACAGTGTGGTAGACTTCAGGGGTCTGGCATTGTTTTGGTGCAGGTGCAGCTTGGATGGAGGAAGTAGAAGGGGTTGGGGGATCGGTGATGGATTTGGGTTCTGGATGGGTCGCCTGAGCTGGTGTTTGGGGTGTTGTGTTGTGTCGGTCGGAGATGGGCCTTGCAGAGTTGGGCGCGTCGCGGGGCTCCTGGGTTGGGCT
This sequence comes from Erythroxylum echinodendron, assembly GCA_027575705.1. Taxonomy (NCBI): domain Eukaryota; kingdom Viridiplantae; phylum Streptophyta; class Magnoliopsida; order Malpighiales; family Erythroxylaceae; genus Erythroxylum; species Erythroxylum echinodendron. The sequence continues at coordinate 39,909,778 of JANZXR010000171.1, forward strand.
ATCTGATTTAGAACTCTTTTTAATCCATGAAGTTGTGTGGGATTGTGGCACAAATTTGCGCTTGGTGGATTTTGTGTTGGACGTCGATACACCTTGGTTGAAGGAAAGGTTGAGGTGGGCTAACGGTGGGATATTAGGTGTAAAGACAGAAGGTTGAGGGATGGTGTCCGCCTCCTCCCTTGGAGCTGACTGTAGGACATCGAACCTGCCAGAGGTACTTAACTGGAATTTTCCTTTTCTGTGTTGAGTGACTGTCTTGTCTGCCCGAGTGGGAATACTAGGTGGATGACGTTCCTTCTTTTTGGCTATCATCCATGGGCCCGGTTTGGTATAATCCAACCGTTGCTGGACTACGGAAGATCCTCTTGATGACGAGTGCTGAGATGACCGCTGGATTGTGTTAGAATTCGAGATTATGGACGTTGAGACGTGGCCACCACCGGAACCCATCGAAGATGAAGGGTGGTGAGGCGTATGGATGCCGGAGGTTGGGTGGCAGGATTTCTCCGTCGTTAAATCGGGCTGGTAAGGGTTGACAGTTGAGGATGAGGCGATAGTCGGAGATCCTGCGGCTCCTTTGTCTCGTTGTTCTTCAGCTTCACTGAACTTGGGACATTGATCCTGAGAGTGCCCATATCGAGCGCACTCAAAGCAAATGTTGTGCAGTGACTCATATTCGATCTGGTACATTTTGCCATCTATTGTGATGTTGGTTGTGAGAGGGTTTCTTAAATCGAGATTAATGGCCAGTCGAGCAAAGAGTCCCCTCTGTGCTCCAATGGTGTGTTCATCCGCTTTGATAAAAGTTCCGAGAGACTTGGTTATCTCAATGAAGATATCTTCATGAAAATATCAGGGTGGTAGCCCTGGAATTCTGATCCAAGTGGCTACTGCCTCGATGTTCTCTGATTTCGTATCAAAATCTCTTACCCAAGGATAGACAGTAAGGTAATGACCCTTCACAATCTATGGCCCTTGGAAGAGGGCTTTATAGTAATCGTCCTGGCAAGAAAGTTGGACTAAGAAAAAACCATCTTCAATGTCCAGAATTTCTAAGAATCCCTTTGGACGCCACAGACTTTTGAGTCGTTGGTTGAGTATTCGGAGAGTGACTGCAGTCCCCAAAGGCCGGATAATGACTGTGTTTTGATAGTTGAGGTCCATGGTGTCTTGGACTCTCTCTGAGAAGTCTACTCTGGGGCCGGTGGCAGTCCTACCGTGGACAACATCACCGGGCGTGAGCTTGACTGTGTATTTTGTAAAAGGATTAGAGTTTAGTTTATCTTTGAATGAGGCTTGAGTAGCTTGGGCGTATGTTGGAGGCATGCCTGGGGTGGAGTTAATGAAGGGCTGATCTGGTATGTTGTGTTCGGGTATTGGCCGCGTCCCATTCCTAGGGCTTATCGGCTTGGGTTCGTGTACAGGGTCTGATTCAGGCAGCAGGGGTGCCTGCGGGAGAGGAGGTGGAGAAGAATCCTGCATGGTGAAATCTGCAGAAGGAACTTGGATTTTCAGAGGTTGAGTTTCATTTCCAGAGGAGGTTTCGTCTGCCATTTGAACATCCTCATAGTAGATAGGTGGTGGATCAATATGGGGTTAGATTGCAGTCTCAGCTCTGTTTTTGACTTTAAGTGTCGCAGGATTCATTTCCATGGTAATCCCGGTTTGGATGCCAGGATCAATGTCCATGATCCGTAAGGTTTCAATGGAGGTGTTTTTGCAGAGAGAAAAGTTTTCTTTCGCTTTTTAATGTTTATATATACGACTTCAAGCTCAACCTTTTAGATAAGATCCTTTGACATTAACCTAGAAGACTCCTTTGAAACTAAAGTTTTTAACTTTAATTGCACATAGACGAAGGATTCGTGGAAAAGAAATAGTTTTTGTTGCATATTCATTGCTTCATTTATCATTATGTTAGATCTACGCTGCATTTGCCGTTGTTGATGCATTTTTTAGCTTGTTCCAAATCTTCATTGGAATTTTGTGTTTAATGATTTTTTTTTTGTTACTTAAAGCTCTCATTATAGAGTACATTTTTTTTCTCTGTTATTCCAAGCTAGAAGGATCTCCTTGTCGGAATTATGCCTATAATCTAATCATTATGTAATATGTAATAGATTGAACACTTTTGTTTTGTAATTATTAATTTTGTTTAATAACATGACAAATGATTTTATTATCATATTATATTTATTGCTTTTATCTTAATATAATAAGTCCTTGATTAAATTTATACGCTTGCTATCATAATAAAGATTATGATAATGAGAGTCAAGTCTTTAGGTTTAATCTAAAAGTGTTCTTTATCGTAGAATCATCAAATAAGAACTTTAATGATCCGGTTAGATCAATATGTGTGCAATTAATCTTAATGATTGTTTCAAGACCTTGGCCTGAACGATTGAATGAGTGAAGAAAGGAGTTTCTTAAGTCATTCACCAATAATTAATGATCGACATGTAACATAGCTGTTTATCTAATAGGGTTTGACAGTTAAACTATATTTTAGGATAATCCGGAGTTGTAATGATAGAAGGTAACAATACATTATCCTTAATCAGGTTCCATCTTTGTAAAGTTGTTACTTCACACTATCCGGTTGTTGAGGAGAGTTGTTAGACACTAACCTTGATTATTAATTAATTAGATTAATTACTACCGACTTAGTGATGAACTTATGTGGTCGCATACTTACGAGTATAATATTTTCTGTTTATGATTATTTAATTTATTATGAGATAATTTATTAAATAATCTATATGACATATTATTATATTTTTTATTAACACAGAAAATATAATTAATATTGAAAACTCTTTTGTGCGAAATGAATGAATAAAATAAAATAGTTTTATTTTATCTCCTTTTATAAATAATGATAATAATTAAAAAAACAAAATGGCAAAAGGCGTTGAATGGTAAATGTTCACCTTGCCTTTGGTGGTCTTTTGGTTTTTTCGTTTAAACCAAAACGAAGAGTGAAGAGAGGTTGTTGACTCTCTCATTCTTTTTGTAACTTTTAAAGAAAAACGAGAAGAATTGTTGTAACGTTTAAAAACAAGGGAGAAACAGACAATTTTTTTTTAATTCCATTTTTGTAGAAAGAGTTTTTCAAAATCTTCCGTAATTATATCAAATGTTGAAAGCAGGACGTATTTTTCAATGTGAAAGATATATAGATTTCATATTTTCTAAATTCATTATTAATTAATCCTCACAAATTTTAAATGCTTGTTTTTGTCTATTCTTATTATTAGTATGAATATTAAACACAATAAATAAATTTAAGATTGCAATTTTTTGTTTCCGTTGCATATGTAATCTTTTAACTGATATCAGAGTTAGATTACGTTCGCATTATACATGAAAAATGTCAATATTATGGTATGCACATTTTTGTTGCGTTCCTTGTTTTAATACATGGAAGTAGTTCATTTAATATGTATGAGATTATCTTTGGCTTCAATTCGAAATTGGTTGCACGGAAAATGGAAAATTTGCATGTTGTTCGTTCAGTGTGTGTAATCCTTCAAGAATGACAAGTGGGGCACCAATAAAATGATGCGATGTAATTTTAAAACTTATCTTTTGGTACTATAAGAAATTGCAGAATATAATCAAAAGGGAATGCTGTGCATGGATCTCAAAAAGGAATTCAAGGATGAATTGCCGACATTCCAATGTAATATTTGTTCGGAGATTGTTACGATTTGATCCAATTATAAGGTATAAGACTTAGATTTTATATTGATTAAATACAAAGTTGGTGTAAGATTTATTAAGACATTGGACTCTCTATCCTTATAAGCTAGCTTTTGAGGTGTGACTCTCTTAAAATCTTTATCAATTAGTATCAGAATTAGGTTTTGGAGTGGTGGCCCATAGAGTGGTGGCCTGGAAGTGCCAATTGTGACCAACAAGGGTTTCAGAGTAGTAGCCCCTAGAGTCGTGACCTGAAAGTGTTAGTCGTGACCAATATGGCCATGACCAATGAAGACGTTGATCCTTATGGAGAGACCAATTTTACGGTTTGATTTAATTGTAAAGTATAGGAATTGAATCTCACATTGGTTAAATACAAAGTTGATATGAGATTTATAAGAACTTTAGGCTCTTCACCCTTATAAGCTAACTTTTGAGGTGTAACTCTCTTAAAGTCTTATCAAAGATTTTCACGTAGGCTGAGTTACCAACGTTATTGTTGCCCTTCCTTTTGTCTTGATCCCCAATGTGCCATCAATAATATCTGCACTCAAGAATAAAGAGTACCACCAACACGATCTCCATTACTTTGTAGCTCCAGATCTGTTGTATAATTTAGAATTTCAATGCAACATTTGTAGTAATTTTACATTTGTTTGGAGTGCAACTCAAATTTTCGTATGACATGTATTGGAATTCCAAGAGAAGTGAAGCATCATTCTCATATTCATGCTCTAACAATGGATCCATTGAAGAAGGATGACATTAACGAGTGTGAAGAGTATTATAGTTATACTTGTGAGGAAAGGAGTAATTCAAGATATCATACTTATCTATGTTGACAATATGCTAATACCGGTCATATTTTCACTGCTCACATTATATGTCTATATTATCAAGCAAGGTAAAACTTAACTTCATCATTTTTTTCTATTTTCTTAAGATCCACGTCTTACTCAACTATTTCGAAATCTTTCTACTTGTTGCTCTATGTGGTTAAATGAAGTTGAGATTAAGGAGGACGAAGAATATAATTAATTAAAATTATGAATAATTTAATTTATTTAATAATTATTTATTTTTAATTAACTTGAATAAAATTAAATCAATAATTATTAAAATATAATTAGATTTAAAATTTTCAAATTATATAATATTAAATAAAAATTGATTCAATAATTAAAATAATATTATTTTAAATTATTTATTTTAAAAAATAATTTTTATTGATAATTTATTAATAAATATTATACAAGAGATTAAAATAAATTTAATTAATTAAATATAATTTATATTTAAGTTTTATCTAATATTTAATTATTATCAGCAATAAAAATATAACTACATTGAGATTAAAGACTAAACTGATTTTTATTTTTATTTTTATTTTTAATTGAAAGAAAAATAAAAATTAAAAACTATAAAAAATAGAAGTGAAACCAAACAATCCGTAACGTAGGGTGTCAAGTAAAGAGATGTAAGGAACCAATGACTTAGGTACATAGTTGAAATGTTTGAACATTTATAGGGAAAAAGTGTAAAATAAAACATTTTTACTTTAAATTTAATGTCTTGCAATAAATTTATTGCAAAGTTGAAATGTGAAATCGTTTAGAGAAAACAAGCAAAAAATTATTAAAAAGATTAAAGAGTACGAGTTGAGAAATTATGAACATTAATTATTATACATACTGTACAAAGCTTCCTAAATTCAAGTTTTTTCATCCTCCCATTTAAGGTTTAAAAAGTGTAAAATTCTTAAAATTTTAAAGAAAACTAAAGTCATTAAAATTATAAATCAAATATTTCTTAAACTCTAGAAGAATGAGTTATCTAAATTTAAGTAATTTCAAAATACTTGACAAGTCAATCAAACAAGAAAAAGAATTTTAAAGTTAAAAAACCTTTTTTGATTAATTGATTGGTTACATCACAATTTTTGACAAAATAACAAATCTTTTCTAGACATTTCTAATCTTGGCAACAAGTTAGACTCCGGTTCGAACTTGGGTTTGAAATTTGAATTCAAGCTTAAGATCAAGCTGAAGTCTAATAGAGAACTCGAGTTTGAGCTTGATAAGAACTTATTATATATATTTTAATCTTTAAAAAACAAAAAACATATTGTTTTATTTAAAATAACATTATTTTACTTAAAAATTTTGAATTTTAGATTAGATATTGATTTCGAGCCTGATTAAACTTGATTATATATATTTAAAATTTTTTAAAAACTAAAAAAGTGTCATTTTGAGTAAAATTTGAGATTTGGATTAGGTCAAGCTGATGAACTTAAGCTCAAGTCTAGTCTGAAACTCAAAATTTTAGGCAAAAAACTTAAGTACAATTTGAAATTTGATTAACTCAAAGCCAATCTCTTAACTTTAGACTGATTCAAGATGGAGAATGAGATCTTCTGTTTCATATTTCGTGTGCCATCCTAAACATGTGAATGGAAGGAATTGGCACGTGGATAAAACAAGTAATGTGGAACAGAAGATCTCAAACTTCAAAACGGGCAAATAAATTTTGGCAAACCTAGTAATCTCCCTAACTCACCTAAATGTAACTTGATCCTTTGTTCCGATTAATCAGTTTTAACCCTGTATCAATTGATCTCTTCCATATATTTATCTAAAACTCATGTAAATATGTGAATGAAATTATCTAAGATAGGGTTGGAACAACATTTTAAAAACAAAAAATTTCGTGTGCACATAAGTACATTGGTTTTCCTTTCTTTTCTTCACGTGATACTGTCAAAGTCTATATTGACATTTTCTGGCGGTCACTGCACAAGCTTCAATTCAAACTCAAATGATCACTGTGCTTTATAATGTAACCAATACCTTTCCTTTCTTCATTTCGTGATAAATTTTAACAACAAACAATCTTTTAAATTTTAAAAAATTCAAAATTAAAATTTAAAATATTTAATTTTTTAAGAATTTATATTTTAATTATTTTAAGTGTTTATTGAAGTGGAAACTCAATTAATTTCTTAAACATTGTTTATTATTGTGGGTAATCATAATTTGTTTAAAGCATATTTGTCTATCATATTTTTAAGACAATAACTAGATATTTCACCTTAAAAAAGCACTAGCAGCAATAATACCAGCAACAATAACAATAGACAGAGCTCCGTCATCGCATCCTCTATCCCAATTTGGGAAACTCCTCATGGGCGTGAAAAAGTGGAGGTTATTATACCCTAACTGTAAAACGACCTTGTTTTAGTTTGCTTATGCGTCACCATATTGTTTTAATCAAATGGTTTGTCCCACATACGAGGGAGATCTTCCGTTCGAATGTATACATTGTCTTTATTAAATAAATTTTTTAAATTCTAAAAAAACAATAGCAGAGCAACAACAACAACAATAGTGACAACAATAACAATAATAATAACAATAACTAGTAAGAGTTTCGTAAAAATATAAAATTTAGAGAAGTCTCATTCCTACTAGCTAGAGATGCCATAAATAAAGCAAAAGTATATAAATAACAAATAAAGATAGGAAGTAAAGAGACAAAGAGATCAAAGGTGAGAGAGAGAACTAGAGAGGGGTAAAGGAAAAAAGAGAAAAAAAGGAAGAAAGAGGTAAAGAAAAGAAAAAAAGAGAGGAAAAAATAAAATTAAAAAGTATTGTTGAGTTTTTAATATAATATTTTATATTGAAAAAAAAGAGAGAGAAAAAATTAAATTAAAAATAAAATGTATTATTGAGTTCTTAATATAATAATGTATATTAAAAAAAGAGGACTCTTAGAACAAATGTTACAAAAAATTAATATAAATTAGCATATTCATCAATTAAAAGATAAAAAAAATGTACTTTCACATTGTCCTTACATAGATCTGAAGCTAAAAAGGATGATGATGATGCAAAACTTCACTCTTCCTCACTCTCCTACTATCTAAAACGCTGTAGAAGATGCACAGACCTCATTTCTACAAGTTAATGCTCCGCAGTACCATTCAAGAGAGAAAGTTGGTAACAAAGATGTCACCTTTTTATCTCTTTCTTCTTGTTCCAATGTGTTTCCATCTCATCCTTCTTGCATGTGTTTGTTTTATCGCTTGTGTTTATGCTTTCTGTGACTATTTGCGATTCCTTGATATGGGTTTTTGATAAAGCCTTAAAAGGGGAACGGGTTTTGATATGGGATTATTTGATGTTAGGTTAGGTATAAAAGCGAGTAACTAACTACTTTATTGAATGTGTTTTGATTAAGTGTGGAACCTATTTTTGCTTGTGGGATATTGCTGGGTATTAATCGATGTTAGATTGAATGTGTTTTACAATTGTTTATGGTGTTCTGTAAAACCCTAATTTTTTTTTTTTTCAATTTCGGGGGTGAAGGTGGAGTTTTTGACTTATCTAAATATATTGACTTTCAACTGCCCGTGTCTTGAAGTTTTTAGCTTATCTCAATGTACCAAGTTCATGAATTCGATTATGAGAAATGAAAAGATGATGAGATTTATTACGTTTAGGAGAGAAGAGGAGGTGATGGGCTTTTGACATTTCTACCGGTTGATTGTCACAATTGTGTTTTGCTGTTCAACAGTTGCAATTGAATTTAATTTTAAGGTGAAAGAAACTTGGAAGCGAATATTAACACAGTTTGATGTTACTTTGCAAGACTTACACTGATATTTCACTATCATCTTGGTTATTTTGTTTTGTTGCAAATCTAGTTCGAATATGACTATTCTGTTTCTGAATTTTGTTTAGAATTTGAAAAAATCCTGTATCTTAATAGAACAAATTTTATATTTGAATTATATTGAATTGATCACTGTCTAGGAATCACAGGAACCACTTTTGCTTTGTTTTTTTTTTTTTTTTTACTCATATTGGATGTAGTTATGAAATTGTGATTCCTTAGAAAATGTAGAAATTGAAGTTACAAAATTGTTCTATGCAATCTTAAACATTGCCTACAATTCTGTACTTTGCAAACTTTGTTCCAAATTGAATTCTTTAAGTGGATGATATCTTCAGGATTAGCCCTAACTTCCAACTTTATAGAGGCACAAGAATGTTCTATCTACATTCTTTTCGTAATCACCTATAATTAATTTGTTATTTGTATGAGAATACCAGTTTGTCTTATCTCTAAATTAGGAGTAGCAGCCTCTTTTTCAAGTGTGCTAGTGTACTGATATAGGTCATACTTCATGTTATCTTCGAGATGTTATCGGTAAGGGAAAAAATTCTTACGCAAATTGTCTACCTCTAATTTCTTGTCAAGTTGTTAGACTACTATCACTGTCCAGAACCTTGAAAATTTTGGCCTCTTTCTAGATATTGTTCTTCTAAAAGTAAAAGAGGGCTACTGACTTGATTTTGTTTTCCTTAGAGGATTCCAGATAATTTTATCAGGAAATACGGTAATTATTTCTCTACTTCTGTGAGACTTGCTGCTCCTGGTGGTCATGTGTGGGGCATAGGGTTAATAAAGACTGACAACAAGGTTTGGCTTCATGAGAATTGGCATGAATTTGTAGAACGCTACTCTATCCGTGTTGGGTACTTTTTAGTCTTCAGATACGAAGGAAATTCACTTTTCAATGTCCATATATTTAATTTGCCTGCTTCTGAGATAAACTATCAATCTAAGACCCTTAGTGGCAGAAGGTCTCTTTTGTTTGAAGAAATGGAAGATGATGACTATGTTGAAAGCTTGGGTTCCTCACCTCCGGACCTGGACAATAAAACATACAACACGCCAGTACTTCAAAAGTTCTTTAACGAGTCTAAGCTTAACTATGTAAATTGGTATGGTGAAGGGAACCCACATATACCAAAGGGAACTAGTTTTGCACAAGTAGCAAATCTACCTCCACGAGATGTAGATATTCACTCTGCTACCTTTGAGCATAAACATTCTGTGCATGAAGGAAAGATTCATAGTCCTGGTGGAGAGTTTCAGAAGCCAAAAAAACGCGGAAGAAAGAGAAAAATCGATCCTAGTAAGTTGTTTAAATTCCATTCTTGCAATCATCTTGGGATGCATTGTGGAAGCAGAGCTTATTTTTGATCTATGAATGGCAGATCAGCTATCATCTCAACATGAAGATGAATCTGAAATACGTGCCAGTTTTTATGAAAGTGCTTCAGCAAGAAAGAGAACCATAACATCTGAAGAAAGAGAAAGGGCTGTCAATTCAGCCAAAGCATTTGAGCCAGTTAATCCTTTCTGCAGGGTTGTCCTGCGGCCATCTTATCTATACAGGGGTTGCATAATGGTAAGTCATTAACATGACCTCTGTAATAGCGTTTTCATTTGCACCACTGTGTTCTTAATAATGGAACTTGTCTCCCTTCTTGGTGCAGTATTTCCCATCCTGTTTTGCCAAACAGTATCTAAGTGGGGTTTCGGGTTTCATTAAACTACAGTTTACTGGTGGGAAACAGTGGCCTGTTCGATGTCGTGACAGAGGTGGACGAGCTATGTTAAGTCAGGGGTGGTACGAATTCACATTGGAAAACAATTTGGGGGAAGGAGATGTTTGCGTCTTTGAGCTGTTGAAATCAAGGGATGTTGTGCTGAAAGTTACCGTATTTCGGGTTCACGAGAATATGAGACCCTGATTGTAATAATCTCAGTTGCATAAAGTAGACAGGTTATGATAACTGCATAATTGAGATACCTTGTTGAGTCAGTCTTTCCTTCTAGGTGTTCTGTTGTTGCTTTGTTCTTTTGTGGGTACATGATATTTTATGTCCATAAGTTTCGAAGAGAATTAGTGGAAACTTCAAATTCAGGTTTCAAATTGAAAATTTGTGGCTTGATTTTGGGGTGTAAATAGATTGTCCTGGCAAGTTGACATCAAACTGTACCAGAACAGATGTATTTTAGCTTGTTTGGTTTGAAAATTTCATTTCCTGCCTCACTCATGAACCTCTCCCTACTCTTTCGATGTGCTCTTGTGATTGCCAGGAGGAACTAGTTGGATTAATATTCGTTACTTGTCTGAAATCATAGTGGATGTTTTGGAAACCAATATATAAGCTTCAGTCAATTTGATTATGGTAATCAATTTATTTAATATGGGATCATTGTGGGCCATTGTTCATGTTGCAAGTTCTTTTGTTATAATCTCAGGTACGCAAATGATATATTCATTTACGATTGAAATGAAATCCAAATATGATGTTTTTTCTTTTTGAATGGCTGAACTAAGATCTATATCAAGGTTGTAAGTGCTTCCATAAGAGCAAACATGTACTGTCCCTTGGCTAACTTTCTGTACTTCCTAGTGCTATGCTGGAGCTAGAGATATTGTCCTCTTGGCTTGTGAAATTTCTGAGGTCCAGATTTGGGAGGACCGATTAAAAGAGATTAAACGTTCCAAGTCCTATCCGCTTCGAAAACCCAAAAACAGAAAAAAAGGAACTTGACATTTCATAAAACCATGAGATCATCCTTGCCTGGGATTTATGGCTTTTCTCATATTTACACTTCCAATTTTTCCAAAAAAGAAAATACAAAGCTGCTTTACTGAAAATGGTGCCTTAGGTTACATTTGGCAATGTCTTACGCACAGAAAAGTAAGGTCATTAACACTACACTGCATAGGAATCATCGGAAAAAGCTGTGCCCATGATCGGACGTTTACCGCTCATCTGAGAGACGGCAATGGCACAAATTGAAGCACCAGAAAGTTGTAATCTAGGGACAAGAACTCCATGCATGTTCTACAAGTTAATTGTAGCATCCATTCTCCAAGAGAAAAAGCTGGTACACTACTGCTTGTTACACTCTCGTTTCCGTATTTCTTTGCTCTTTGTCGGTTCGAGAACTAAGGCCGAAGCCATTTTTGTCTTCATTTGTAGCCATCTAGAGGGTCTTATGCTTCTCATGCTACGTAAAGATCTTTTCTTTACCTTGTGTGCACAGTGAGCTTCTGTTCCTTCTCCGGAGGTTGCATTTGACTTGAAGATGATAGTTGATGTGGAGTTGGAGCTGTAGAATAGATGTTCAAAAGCTTGCTTATTTGGATGGAAATGGAAAATTGTATTTTGTTTTCATTTTTTTGCGTTACTTAAGCAGCATGAACATCTTATGATGCATACCATTCAGGAGCTTTAATTCCACTTTAATAGTCTAGATTGTAACACCCCACTCTCATAAGACATGTACTCGACATCCTAAGTGATATCCGAGTACGAAGCCTGCAAGAGTGGCATGCTAAAACAATCATCGGTTAA
>JANZXR010000171.1:39921807-39933406 GCA_027575705.1 Erythroxylum echinodendron
ATTTGCCTAATCAAGATGCTGCCACTAATCCACTCTAGATGCTGCCATATGTCACCAATTAATCAGTCTATATGTCTGCTAATTATTAGTCCACTTGTCACACAATAATTGATCCATTTGTCACCAATTAACTATGCCAAATGTCACTCAATTTTGCTTAATCATCCAAATTTTTCAAGTATCAATTTATCCTACCATTTGGCATTTTTTCTAGTCTAAATGTACCTCAAATTTACCAAAAATTCTGAAATAATGCTAATGATCTCCAAATAAATTTTTAACGCAAATATCTTACAATTCACATTTTAATAGCATTTATAAATCAATTATACCCGAAAATGTCAATGAATGCATGTACAATCATATTCATGTGCAAAAATGTGCATGTCATATTTAACTAAAGCATGATGTGTATTTCTTAATTTTTCAGTACTTTCTTATAAATCACAATTTTAGCCTTAACATGGGTAACGGGATGTTACATAGATCCATTACGATGTTGAATCTTTGTCCATCTGATAAAAGAACAGAAAGTGTTGTTAGTGATTTCACATCATTAATACAGGGAAAAAATGGATACTATGCATCTCTGTACTCTAGTTCTTTAAACTATTTAGTGGTAATAACATTGAGTCTCAGTTCCAATACTTGTTTAATGACTGTGATCTCATGAAATTAAAGGATGACTTTTTTCTATGGATTCAGAAGATCACAGGAAATTTATCAACAGGCATGGGGATGAAATATGTCCTATTGCTACACTCTCTGTTCCCAGTGGTTTAAAGTGGCAAGTGAAACTTCAGAAATCGAATGGAAAGCTATGATTTCAGGAGGGATGGCAAGAATTTGTAGATTTCCACTCTGTTCATGCTGGATTTCTCATGGTCTTCAAATATGAGGGCAGATCACATTTCAATGTTCATATATATGATCTGACAGTTTCTGAAATAAACAATTTATGTGGTGCTCTTGGTAGTTTGCAGCAAAATCATGAAAGCCAATGCCTGGAGTCACATAAGAAAGATAAAAGAGGAAATATTTGGTTCTGGCTCTCAATGCCCTTTATACTATTTCCTTGAGAAGAAACCTTGTTGGATCACAATATTGATAACCATTGTACTAAATCTATAGGAAATGACACCAGTAAGGAGAAACTATGTCTAGGAGAAAAAGCATTTGATTTGGGAGCTGAACTTTAATCTTCTCATTTGACATTAGTTTACAGGCTGATGACTGTGAGCTGACAAATACCTCTGGTAAAGGTATTTTGCCTTCTTTGGATAGTTCAGAAACAAAAGACACAATGATCTAAAACACCACAAATTCCTACTCTTTTCATGTCTTCAATGTGCTGATTCTTGCAAGATTTAGATAATGAACCAGAGCAAGTAGGCACACAGAGAGCCGAAGGAAAATGTCCTGATCTAAAATTTTCTGCAGAAGCCTTAACTAAGAGGTCTAGAGTTGTGACAACAGAAGATAAGGAGAGAGCAGTTCGTGCTGCTTGAATGCATGAGACGGATAATCCATTCTTCAGAGTTATCATGCGACCTTCCCTTGCATAAATGCTTTATTCTGGTGAGCACATCAATACGTGGAAGAAACTAATGCAAAAATTTGAATTTGTTGCAACTTGATTGCCTATGAGAAACATTAAACATGCTTTGCTTATGCAGAACATTCCAGTTAGCTTCGGTCGAAAAAATTTGAGCCATTTCCCATCCTTCATCACTCTTCAAAATTCAAATGGAGCAAAATGGACTATTCGATGTGTTCATAACAATGGTTATTTTAAACTGAGCCAAGGATGGGTAGGTTTTGCACGGGGAAACAATCTGAAGGAAGGAAATGTTTGTCTTTGAGCTGATTAGCAGCAAAAATGTGGTGTTAAAGTTATCATATTCCATGTACATGAAAAAAGGAACAAGTTGACAGGTCTTCAAACTGAAAATGATGCTTAAACTATGCACTTGCTCACTGGATTCTTTCTGGCAGGACAAAACATTCCAAGTACCCTCTTCTCTGACTCTTCCACTCAGTTCTTCTGCATCTCTAAGGCTGGTTGTAAATTGTAATAGTGCCTACTTATCAATTTTCAACTTTCGCTGAATTTTATTAGTACTTGAGTGTCTCATAATGGAACCAACAAAGTACTTTCGGATTACATGCGTACAAAATCAAAAGGAAAGGCCAACCCTCAACCCTGTACCTTCTCTTTCTCATTTGATTAAGCCATGTCAGGGGAGAGAGTTCGTCCAATCTCCAACTTCCCCTTTACTGAAGATTGAAGAAGTCGGTATTTTGCCAAATACCATCCAAAGTATTGTGTCCAAGCTCTCAAAGCTACAAAGTTTTGTAATTTCTTCCTGAAAATGGCTTCCTTGAAAACTCTGACAACTTCACATCTGCCAAACCTTAATACAATCTTGAACGTTGAGCAGTCCGTTTGTGCAAAATATAAAATCTGAAAATGACCAAATTTATAAAATATAAGCAATCTTTCCTAAACGGTATCTTTAAAAAACGATTTAATTCATTAATATCCAATTCATAAAAAAATTTTCCTGACCCACGCATGCATTAAAAAAGAAATCAGCTTGCTGTCCACAATGCTCCTGGTATGATTTTGTAAGATATATTTAAATCTTTTGACCGATACCATAGAATGACTATCATCGTTTTGGGATGTGTTTATTCGTTTTTCTTGATTCTGCATTGCTTACAGTGTTTATTGTTTATAATCCCCTTGTGATTTGAGCTAGTAATATGTAGTTCCATTTTTGTTCTTGACTTGTTTATACGTTTCTTATACATATCCCGCTGAGGAGCTAGCCATTATGATATGAACCAAAACAAGCTTTTCTCTTGTGTGCTTTTGTGATTGATCACGTTAGTTTTGGCCATCAGAAATGGTGAGGCGAGCCTTGGGAGATGTTGCAGTACTACTGTTGTTAGCGTTGATGGTGTTAGTCGTACTGGTAATAGCTGAAGGGCGGCGACTTAAGGAAGATTATGATGATGTTGTTGTTGATGATGGTCTTCTTTTAACCACTAGCAATCTTAATGATCTTGACAGAGATGCTCTTTACGCTCTTATTAATGATAGTTCCACCGGAGGTGGCGGCGGCGCTAGAGCAAGTGTAGAACAGATGATGCATTATTACTTAATCTTCAAGTTGATGACGATGACGTTAACATTACTGCTTCTGTTCTACTATAAGGCCTGGGAAAATCTTATAGTACCAGGAGCTTTCCAATTGACTTTGGGTGTATATGTCTGGTTGAGTTTTGTAATGGAAAATTGATGTTTTTCATGATTAATCATTTATTCTAATGTCTTAAGAATTCGATCGATTGTTAAACCGAAAAGATAAAAGATTTAAGGTTTAACTGATATATTAGTTAAAGATTGAATAAAATTAAAGAATTTGAAATATAATTGAAAGAAACCGTAACTTATTTAAAGTTTAATTAAAAAGAGATAATATTGAATGAAAATAAATCAGTTTATTTTAGTTTATAAATATCAATTACTTTACGAAAATCGGTCGATTAATTAATAAACTGATCGATTTTAACAACAAGGGTTATTAAAATAAATCAAACTAAAAGGTTAAAAATCAAACCAAAAAATAACCGAATCAAAGTTTTTATAGTTGAACCAACTGAACCAGTTTAATTTCTTAATCATAAGTTTATAATGCAAAGGAAGCAAATTTAGGAAGCATTGTTAATGTAATGGATTATATTTCGATTCTTGGCTTTTTTGTTACATATATTTGTTATAAATATGTCTATTTTCAATTTTAGAGTGAAAGATATAAATATCGAATATAGTTTAATTTTTTAAAAAATTCATGATTTTTAGAATTTTTAGTTTCTTAGAATTTTTTCTTAAATTTTGGTTAAAATAAAACACACACAATTTAAATATCATTTTTGAATTAATTAAATGTTTAATTACTAAAAAAAGATCAAACTTTGGTCAATTTTTTAATTATAGTCCGATCTTTAAAAAGTAGCAATAAAATGTCTAAATTTTCAATTGATTTCAATTCTAACCCAAACTTCAGAAAGCGATAACAAAACGGTCAAACTTTTAATTTTATTCATTTCTAGCATGACGTTATCTGTTATTCTCCCTCAGCCCTTTGTTTTCTATTGTTCTTCTGAAGTCTCATACTACTCTCGCATTATAGCGTACTGCATTATTAAGTTTTTCATTTTTAGTTTGTATTCTTAATGTTTTTAGTGCAAGAGCATCGTAATCTGAAAATCGAAGAATAAGAACGATGAGAGAACAAACTGAAAACGAAGGAAAAAACTGAAATCAAATCTTAAGATCATCGGGACTGCGTAATCTAATTTAGGTCATTTTTAAACAACGACATCATTTTAATTATGTAATTAAACGACATCGATTCATTAATCTTCATTTTTGTGTTAATTTTGGCTAACATGTATTAATAGTTAAGGTTTCTAAAACAACAAAATTAACAAAAACATTAACGTTGGGTGAGAATTTAAAAGAATAAAATTTTGAACTTTTTATTGTTATTTTTGAAGTTTAGGCTAAAATCGAAAAAATTTAAAATTTTGGTTATTTTATTATTATTTTTAAAATTCAGGCTATAATTGAAAAATTGACAAAATAAGTTTTTTTTATAATTAACGTTAATTAAATGTCAATAATATGACAAGTAAACTCAAATTTTGTTTCAATTTGATTTAAATCAATAATTTAAGAAAATTATAATAAATTTTAATTAGTAAATATTTACACTAGTTTTCATTATAACAAAAAATTATCTAACTCATTAACAAGTATATTAATTCAATAAAAATTTTGTTTTGTATAACTAATGATTAAAAAAACCTAACTAGTTCACTAGGTTCAGTTCAAATTTTCGCTTGAATTTACTTTAATTATTTTTATTAAAAATAGTTTATTTTATCAACAACTTGTTAATTTGTATTAATTAATAAATACTTATAAATTAAATAAACAAATAAAATTTTATTTAATAATATTTTTAATTAAAAACAAGTTTTAATTTATATTTTAAAATTTAAAATTTATTCAATTTTAACTGATTTTATAATAGTTTAACATCAATAAATATTTTTAACCTTCCATTTTTTCATTTTATCCATTTAACTTTGAGTCAAATATGTAAAAGAGATAAAATTCTGATTCTATCAGCAGTGTTGTTGCATATTGAACGTGAATTAAAAAAAGGAATATATTTTATAAAATAAACATAATATTTTTTTGGTAAATAAGTAGATTTAATAAATTAAAACAATAAAGAATTAGGTACAAATCAAGAGATTGCCAAAGCTGCAAATCTCTTACCTAACCTAAAAAAAGTAGCCTTATTTAAGAACATGAGGTAAAAAATGTGTGCCTTTTGAACCGAAACAGCCGCCACGACCAGCCTTACATATTTACCAACCAAGGTTATCTTGTAGGGAGGTACATCTTACCAACAAAATGCACATTTACAGATTTACTAAGAACATCAATAAAGTAAACAGATTAGTCATTCTGCTAGTAAAGCTAGAGGCTGCATAGAGGATGTAATATGTCTTGTTTGATGAAGTTAATTTTTCCTTTTGGCATACAACAATTTTGCAAAAAGGGGAGTGTATAAACCGCCAACATGTCCAAAATAGAAACCAATTGAAAGGGTTCAACTGTGTTGTAAAGTGCATAAAGATAGCAAATTTCTCTTGACAGCAATTTCCTTTATTTGAAGACAAATCTGAAACATAATATTAACCAAAAGAAACAGAAACTCCACAATTACCTTCTCTCTATGTTTAAGCGGAGTTGTTCCATAACTTGGAAGATCACTCGAGTGATAATGCCCGCCTCTTCTATGGCTGTGTTTCTAAAGGTTCTATGGTTTCTTTCAGACCATAAATTATATACAGTAACTGATAGAAAGGCAATAAAGATAGTAGAGTCAAAATTTTTGAAGTAATGTCGCTGATTGAAGCAATTTAGAATGAAATGGAGGTTAACCAAATTTGGAATATATATCTGGAAGTGGTTAAGACAATGTACCTACACTGAATTTGAGAATGGACATTCAAAGAAAAGGTAATTAATAGACTCATTAGTCAAAGATCAGAGAGAGTGGTGATTCTGGATATAAGAATAATGGATCTTATCCCTTGTTTGTAACTTCTCAAGAAAAGCTAACTAAAGATGAAGGAATGTCTTGGGGTTGTATTGTGCTGCCATACTAGTTTATGCCAAGGCACACCCGGATAGGAGGTCTCAAAAATTTGTAGGCTGAGGCATTGGTGTAGACTTTTGAGTGGCTAGCAAGACATTCCAATCTATCAGATTAGGAACAATCTGGTGAGTGCCTTGGTGGTTCTAGCATACGAATGATTTCATTTGTGGAGACTTGACAGCAACAGCCTTGTTCGCCAATAACATCTGCTACTTTTGCATTCATTGGGAGGTCAAATCTATTAATCACTTTCGGCGTGGAAAGATCCCTTAGGATACCTCTCCGAAAAAAGTAGAAGTCTCGTTTCTTATCCTAAATCTGAATTAGTTATCAATGATATCTTTAACTTGAAGAATCTTTCTCAACTCCAAGAACGGTTATTGGTAGGAAAAACATAATATTTATAATTAAGATATATCTTTCTTAGATATGATCTCACTCGAATTTAGTTTATAATTTCTTTATCCAACAATAGTTTGATTTTGTTAAAGGATCGGGTTATTTATATGTTATAGGGCCGGTTTATATGCTAAAGATTGAACTAATTGGTCCAGTTCACTCCCTGGTTCAGTCACCTTATAGACCAGAGACTCATTCCCCTTTACACTTACAATCTGCAGACACGTTTCCAGTAGCACACCAACTGCTCACTCTGTCCAGCGACACACCAAGCAGTTACGAACTGTCCTTTTATTCTTTTGCCACTTTGGTGTTCCTTTCATAGCTGTAAATACAGTTATAAGTACAGCAGACGTATAGCCAATAGAATTTCATTTCTTTCTAGTATAAGTAGGCAGCTCATGTACATACATACCGTGTGTGATGATGAATAGAAGAAATTTACATCATCTTTCAGATTTTATGCAGAAAGGTAATGGTTTCTGAATTAGATCATCTGATACGCAAACCAGAGCAACATGGGTTATTTGCTATTATGCAGAAAGGTATTAATATTTTTTAACTGGATTGAGAATCAACGCGGAAATCAAAGATTAATTAATTAAATTATAAGCTATAATTATTTTATCATTACGAAAGTAAACGCAGGTTGCCTAATGAAAAGATTTTAAGAAAGAAGTAAAATTCTAGCAGAAAATATAATATTTGTTGCATATATTTATATCTTTCTTGGTTTTTTATGATAATATTAGCCTAGGCATAGAACTTAGTTTGGTAGGATTGAGATTGTAATCCAACTTTTATAAGAGATTAAACTATATAATAAATTTCGAATCTAATTATTTGTACCTTTTTTTCATTTTAAGTTTTGTATTTTCATCTTTAGATTAGAAAGGCTAAGATTGTTGATGAAGTCGTGCAAGAAATTAAAAGACATATCCTTCCTTAAGGTGGAAGCAAACAATATGCAATACGTCAACGTTTAATTATGTGATGTAAGACATTTTTGCCCATATTGTCAATTTCTCATATAACGTATAGTTATTAACTGCAATTTAGTTTTTAAATAAATTATCAGTTAAATTACGTAATTTGATCCAGATAAAGATAATAAAGTGGCCCAATAAATGATTTAAATCAATGGGTCAAAGTCTGGGTAGAAAATAGATCCCTTTGAGTGTGGACTTGATACATATCGGCCTTGTAATGGAGAAGTCGATATAGAAGCTATATAAATAGATTAAGGTCTTTTACAATTGCTCATATAAATCGTAAGTATAAGGAATCTCTGACCTGTAGCTTACGTATTGGGAAAATTGTAGAAAGGTCTAAACCATGTCCCGATGAATACTTTCCGTAAAGGTCCTGAGAGATTGGAGCTTGTTTGGTGCCAGGAATCAGCTTCAGAATCAGAGATGGAACCGAAATCAGGTATTCTGCATTCCTTAGTTTTTAATCCTTTCATGACTGATC
This sequence comes from Erythroxylum echinodendron, assembly GCA_027575705.1. NCBI lineage: Eukaryota > Viridiplantae > Streptophyta > Magnoliopsida > Malpighiales > Erythroxylaceae > Erythroxylum > Erythroxylum echinodendron. The sequence goes on from JANZXR010000171.1 coordinate 39,929,925, forward strand.
CTGGATACATAATAAGGTATGTTTTATGTATTACACATGGTATCAGAGCGGTTACGTGATCGGATTACTGGAAATGAAGGTTTTTCGATTTTTCATCTCATATAATTTTTCTTCGTTTTTGGTTTTTTTACATATATAATTACATAGAAGTAGTTTACATAAGGCTAGTTATGAAAAAGAGGTTCAAAAACGGGCCAAACGGAGTGAAAAATGGAATTCTGGGACCCCAGAAATCGTCCCCGAGGACAAAAGTGGGAGCAGCGTTGGGCGCGCGTGTAGCTGTGGGTAGCAGTGCATGCGTCAACTGCACATTAACACGTCTCTCCAGAGGGAGACGGAAGCATCCACCCGCGACATGCGGCCAGTGCTCCCACGGGGGTTGGTATGCGGGCGTATGCATCCGGACCTGACACGTGGACTGTCAAATATAGGACATGTGGTGGCAAGCAACTACAATAACAGCACGTCTGGGCATGGGTTACGCATCACATACATGCGCTAGGCGCATCTGGCACTCGTCAGCCTGCACGTCAGTGCCTACGTGCATTGACGTGGCTATTGACACGTCCTGCTGATGTCAGCATACGGACAGATCTACAATAAAAAAATACAAAAATTTCAGATTTTTCGTAAGGGTGCTCCTCAGTGTTTTAGGTCAGTTTTCGGGTTCAGGAAATTTATAAAGTGAGTTATTCTATTTTTATGGATTTATTACATTAATAATAAATTAAAGTTTAACTTAAGAAAAAGGAATTAAGGTATTTTGAATCCGATTTCTAGTGAATTTTCATGCTTTAGATATCACGTGAGGGAGATGCTTCAAGTTTTTGTGTCTCTGGTCTCATATTCAAGGTTCGAGATCACATAATGGTTAACCGAAAAAGGAATTAAGACATTCTAAATCTATTTTTGAGTGAATTTTCGTGTAATGAACTTGCTATAAGGGAGATTCAGGAGATTCTTGTGTCTCGGGCATCAGTTTGCTGTCCAGTAATGCATGATAGTTACTCTACTGAGATTTTTCTTTCACGAAAGTCTCAAATGAAGTTTTCAAAGATTGTCTTCAGCACGGGTGTGTGATAATTGGACTGTGCATTCAAGTTTTTACATTTATTGAAGTTACATTGTCACATACCATATGCCCGTAAAGAATGTGAGGATAACATAAAGTTGTATCCCTTGTGTTAGTGGACTTTATGGGATGCTGATGAGAATGTAGTCACCAAAGTGACCTTTCAACTCAATATTTTTGATTGTTCTATTTATATGTTGGGGGATGTCTCTGGCTTTATGTTTGTTTATTCTGCCCAAAAGTGTTGGCCTTACATAACGTTTTGAGATGATTATAAAGGCATTAGATAGAGGAAAGCCATTGCTTAAAAGATCTATTCACCCAAAGGTGGTAGTGTTGTGAGAGTTGATGGTTTATACTATGATCACTTTTTATGTGAAAATCTAATTGCATATATTATGTATTCAGTCCAAAGATGTTTCATAATATTTGTTGATCAGATTTTTAGGAAAGATAATGTTTAATGCCTTTTAGTAGATAATGTTTAATGATTTTCAGTATTGCTGTTATTCTACATTTGTGTTGATATAATTAAAGTTACTTAGAGTCACATTTTCAGTCAATAAAATCAGTGTCACCATTCAAACTCTGACCAGTTTCAATACAAAGAAGTAAACAAATGACGTATTAAATGCTATGGAAATAGCTGAGGTTGATATGGCCATATGGATACGTAGGCCATCTCCACCTACATCTATGAGCTCAAAAGCTCATAAAGCAGCCTTTTAAGCCCAGGATCGGTCTGACAGATTATGTCTTGTGACCATTAAGAGATCCATACCTAACCATCTACTTAGTGGACTTCCGGATACAGACATATCATAGTAATTTCTTGGAAATGTCTCTTCGAGGTACATAGTCTTATCTAGTGTTGAGACAAGTGCCTTGATTAAAGAATTATTCTCTATGAGCCATACGAGAGAAGGGGGAGTAAAAGACTACATATCAAGAATGATTCATCTTCACAGTAGACTAAAGATGTTGCACATTCCTTTTACTGATGTCTTCATAATTCACATACTCTGAATATGCTCCCTCCAGAATTAAATAATTTGGTGAAGACATATTGTTCACAGGATGAGGAATGGGATTCAATGCTTTGATTTCCCATTCTGTTGCTAAGGAGGAGAACTCAAGTTTGCTACTCTTTTAGCCCTCGAAGCAACTAAAGAGAAGGCAAAGATAAAGCACGCTAAGATCAAAAGGTAGAAAGATTAAATCTTCTCCACAATACCAGTGCTGATGAAGGTCCTGGGGACATAAAGACGTCAACAGTATAAGGCCTAAAAGAAAAGACTGTGACTATCAGATAACTTCCTAGCTTATCAATTTATGAATCTGATTTGCGATAGTCACATTAGGAACTTGGTGACTATATAGTGGAGTATCTGATCAAGGTGCTTTTACGGTTCAAGAGTTCATATCTAGGATAAAGCTAAATAAAGAGAAGGAGGAACTGATGGTTGATAGCAATGAAGAAGTGGGAGTAATATCTATAGGGAATGTATGTATTGAATCTTGTTGCAAGGTTCATTCAGGTTTTTGCACGAAACATTTTATATATGATCTTTGGATCAATTTTAGAAAAAGAAGGTTGTCGTTTTGTATTTAATACTTCTACTTTATAGTTATGTTTGATGTAAAACATAATGATACAACTTTCTTCTCATAGATTTGTATAGAATGTGTCTTACCCCGAATTAGATATAAGCTTCTTCGTATCCTACTGAGCAAGTCATGAAATGAAGGGCACTAATAAATGAAAAGTCATACATGATGTTACATAAAAGTTTAAGTCGCATTTCCAGAGCTAGGGTTAAGAGATTGATTAAGGAAAACATTCTCTCAATTCTAGATTATGATGATCTGGGAATATGTGTTAACTATTATAGGGGTAAGTTGACCAATAAGGATATTAAGGTCAACTCATGCTTCTAACTTGTTGAGTCTGATACATAAAAATATCAAAAGACCTTATACAGTTGCATTGTGCAATTCCAAAATAGTCTGACATTTGATGATTATTATCATTACAGTTATGAGTTCTCGCTTAAAGATTAAAAGTTGAGAACCAATTGGAAAAATTCATTTAGAATGTCAGATCTGACCGTGGAGGAGAATAACATGGCAAGCATGGTGTTTCAGGACTTGAAAAGGTCCGTTTGCCAGATATATGGAATCTGTTGGCATAGTGACTTGATTTACTTTATTGGGTAGTCTTGAGCAAAATGGTGTGTTGTCGAAAGGCATAACTGTACCCTAAAGGACTTGTAAAAGTCAATGTAGAACAAGACTAATCTACCTAATTATCTAGATGTTGGCCTCGGGTCCCTGTACGTAGTTTATCGTGACTACTTGTCACCATTTGATATTTCTGATAATTAAATATATTGGAAACATTGTGATGAAA
>JANZXR010000171.1:39978165-40007246 GCA_027575705.1 Erythroxylum echinodendron
GAATAATTTAATTTTTAATTCAAATTATGTTTTATTTGGAATAGGAAAATAAATTTATTAAAAATTATTTATGAACCAGCAAGCTTTAGCGATGAACCATGTATTAGTCGCTACATCTGACGATTGTCAACTAAATACAATAAATCGCAGCAAATTAATTAATACTGCTTCTAAACAACTACAACAAACAATAAACGACATCGTTTACTTAAACTAGAAAAATGACGTCGTTTTGTATTAGGTTTTCAAAGATGAAAACATACAGGCCTACTCCATTCTCGTTCAAGCAGTCAACACCAATTCAAAATCTTCTCGTAGATAACTTCTTAGGGTTTTGTGTTCTACTCATTACCGTCAAAGAATGATTATTCAATAAATCGGTATTATTCTTTTGTTTTATTGTGAGTTAATGTGATTATTCTTTTGTTCTTTTATTCTATTGTAATTATTCACTAAAACCTTTAGATGTTTATTGTGAGTTCTTAATTATGCATTTGATCTATGAGTTGTGTTTATGGTTATGTTTTGAAGGTGATTGACTATCTATCTTTGTTATTTCTTTATGTTTGTCTTCCCACTGACGTTTAACGCTTAATCTCATCAAAGCTTTGTTTCTGCATTGATGAAATTGTTTCAATAGTATTTTACTTTTATTCATTTTCATTAATAGTAATATAGAGACGTATAGATAATACTATTTCTGTACATAAAAAACATAGTCATGTCTATTTTACTTTAAATTCTAAATTTTACATATGATACAAATTACACAATAAAGTTTTGAAATTTAGTAAGGGTAACTTTCATATCATTAGGCACATTGAAGATGTAAAAGTGCTAAACTGGGCTAGCTTCACTTGTCATCGAAATTGGAGTTAAACATATCATCATTTTATTTTAAATCGACTTTTGCATAATATACCTCTTAAAATTATTAATCAAGGAATATCGATATGGAGACTAGTTTCCGATGGTCTTAATTCATTCTGTTGGGAGGAATGTGACAAAATTTTCCCTACTGAAAAAACCAACAATGTAGAAACAATCTCCACTTCATACACTAATCATCACTTGCCTTCCATGGCCGATCTTCTGCTTTAAGGTGTTTAGTATCATCCGAATAACGTAACTTTCCTTATTATGTACATCTCATTTCCTTTTATGAAGCTATTATATATATTCACATTTGATGGTTTATACTACATATTGTTTTAAGCTTCCTTGAGTCTCGAATATGACATGTATGGCTATGGAGGCAGGAGCGATATCACAACAGTTCATAAAGGATTAGGGAAATCGGTTGTTTTAGAAAATTCGTCAATTGCACATAATTCGTCTGCTCATTCATGTATGCATGTTACTTTAATTTCAGTTCATTTAACGGTTTACTAATATGACAATATCTAAGTTTTATACTGATTGTGTTTTAGGTACTAAATCTAGCGACTCGTTCATTGTATTTTCTACAAGTTTAGCTATAGCAGAAAAGCTGTTGCAAGAGGGTGTGAAAAACCTTACACTTGAGGGAACAATTATTACTGTTCTAATTGGTGCATTCGAATATGTGAAGACCCTTCTCGGAAATCCAGACATTGGAGACTCATTTACCTTTACTGACTCTCATGTAACTTAGAATCCAAATAAATAATTATATCATTGTCATTTAGCGAGTCAATTAATGACTCAACTTTAAAGTTGATTTATTGTTGTATCTGTATAATTTTTCAAACAACATATACACTACTTAGGGGTCAAGTTGTGTACTATTGAATGTGGATTGTTATTATTTTGATTCTATAACTGTACGAATTGGGTAACTTCTAATTCAAAGTTAATACTACTCCATATATCATATTATTATATTAATAAAATTATTTAAAAATTTTATAACTAATTTTTGCAATGTTAGTAAATAATAATAATTAATTAATAATACTATTTAACACTTAAAATTATGTTGTGAGTTTTTTTGAATAATACGTTTTAAACATTCAAAACAAATCTTAACTATGATAGATTATAAAAATGTTAGTTTAATAATTTTGAAAAATGTCATAAATTTAATGACAATTTCTAAAAATCGTCATTGAATGTATATATTTAGTGATGATTTCTAGAAATCATCACTGAATGTATATCATTTAGTGACAATTTCTATAAATTTTCACTGAATGTTTAACCTTTTGCGACCAAATAAAAAGTTCGTCACCAAATATTGGCCTTTTGGTCACACTTCTAAATATTGTCACCCAATATAGACCTTTTGGTGATGATTTCTCAGAATCGTCACTAAATGTTTGATAAGTTATGGTGACATTTTTCAAAAGCATCGCCATAAGCTTATTTAAAGATGAATATCTGACATCGTCACCTATTGTGCATCATTTCATGACGATTTCTCCAAATCGTCACTAAATATTCAACATTTGGTGACAATTTCTGATATGCATCGCTAAAAGTTTTCCCTTTTGCGATGCTTTTCATTTTGGTCGCTAAATGGTTAGTTTTAATGACAAATACTTTAAATCTTCGCAATATGTTAACTTTTGGCGATTGATTTTAGTTTTGTCACAAAATAAAACATCGCAAATTCATCTATTTGTTGTAATGCAGGTGAGAACTAACCCCAAATTTGAAGATTTCTTAATTCTTCTGTACCAACTTGACATCCTCATGCTTAATCCTAACTACCAACTGGTTGCTAGAGATCATAAGAGCTTGTCATGGTGAGACTTCTCTGATCCCCAACCTTTCTTTAACCCTTTAGGTAAGTTCTCTCTCTTTGTAAATTTGTCCTTAACTACCCTATATTGATCTGATAATCTTAATTTGCTTAGGTTACATACATGCATCTTTTGTGCGATATCTGCATCCTTGTTGATTGCCAACTGTTTAGGGCTATTCTTTCTTTTGCTATACTTCCTACCATTTATGGGTTCCCATAGTAGTAGCTTTTTCCATATCTAATGAGGGGATCGGGAACCCTAAACTCCTTCATTTTTGTCTCTTTTGATCAGAACATCTTCTGTATGATATCTGCATCCTTGTTGATTGCAATCATTTAGGGCTATCCTTTATATTGCTGTACTTCCTACTGTTTATAGATTCCTATGGGAGTAGCTCTCTCCATATTTGATGAGGGGTTGGGGAAACCCAAACTCCTTCATTTTATTCTTTTTTGATCAGAAAATTGCAAGTTTATTTATGATTCCCCCATACATAGCACCTATTGTTGACATTGTCATTCCCCAGAGTTATTGTAGATAATGTTAAACACTCACTGTCCAACCCATCATCAAATTATGATAGGATTAACCAACCTCCTGCTACATTTCTTCTCCATCTAATTGATAACTAGCAGCTCTCTTATGCTTGCAATTATGAGTTCAGTAAGAGTATTTAGACATTTAGATTTCCCAGCAAATCTTTTGATGTTTCTCTCCTTCCATATCTCATAGATACAAGTTGCAGTTGCTATAATACAGACTTCCTTACCGTGCTTGGATATAGGCATTTGCAGTATCTCTTGTAAGATGTCACTTAGACTACTTTGGATGCAACTAAGTGTGCATAAAGATGAGATTCTCTACCAAACTTTTTTTGAGTATCCACAATTGAAAAACAGATGATCTCTGTCTTCTTCCTCCAAATTACATAATACATATTGTTTAGGATAGGATAGAAACTTCAATCTATTCATGGTACTGAGTTTATCCAGTATGGCTAACCAAAGTAAAAAGTGGGGATTTGGCTTGAGAATTTTGCTCTAAACCAGCTTACACAATCTAATGCTTGTGTTTGTCCCATACATTAGTTCTTTTGCTTTCCTATTGGTTATTTTTGAAACAAATAAACCATTCAATAGATAAGTATCCTCTCCACCATTGTACCTTTATTGTGGAATAGACATAATTCTCATCTCATCTGAGGATACAAACTAGTTGCCATTTGCAATTATCTTATGTATCTTGGCTTTCTTTGAAAACCTGACCAGGGAATCCCTTGCCATCTGATTATATATAAGTGCCCTTTGACCAGTCCAATTATCAAACCATAATGAATTCTATCCCTTGCATTTATTCTGCAAGTAATATGTTGTTATACCTTTTCCCTCAACCTAAGAATTTGGTTGAAGAACTAAGAATAACTTTCTTTAGGTTTAGCTGCCCATAAATTGTCACCCTTTAATATATAGTTATGTACCTATTTAACCTATAAGGACTCTTTTTCACTTAAAATGCTCTAGATTCTCTTTAATATTAGACCTCGATTGCTTCTTCTAATTGTCTCCAATCCCAATCATCCATTTTCTTTTGGTTGACATATGTGCTTCCAACTCACTTTAGCTATTCCTTTCTCTCCTTTCCTTTTATTCCATAGGAACTGCTTCATTATTTTCACCACAGTTTTAAACTGGCCCTGTGCATAAGACTGTGTGAGAGCACCAGTAAATTTGCATTGACATTATGACAAACTTCAGGAGTTGAAACTTACTTTTATAGGAAAGAATTCTGTTTGTTTAAGACCCCAATATTTTTTTGTAACTTTTCAATCATAGGTAGACATTCCTTAGATCATAGTCTTCTAGAAGAGATAGGAACTCCCACGTATAGGAGAGGAGGGTCTTATTTTTTCATTTTAATGACGTGTGACAAATTATCTGAGAGATGAGCTATGCTTTTTGACAAGATGAAGAAGCTTTTCAAAAAATTAATGCTCAATTCAAATATCTCCTTAAAACTTTTTCGGTACTCATCGGTAAAGAAACTGAATGGTACCAACCTTATTTTTTAGAATAAGATCATCTACAAAACATAAACTTGTTAGAGAACGCAACTTAAACTTATAGTGGTACTTCAATTTAGAGATTGTAAAGATTTTGTGTTTCAGCAATAGGTTAAGAACTTCCATGCAAATTAGAAAGAGGCAAAAGGAAAGAGAATCCCTTTGCCTAAGTCCTCTTTTACCTTTAAACATCTCTATTGGACGTCCATTAATCATAATCCTAAAAGATGCAGTAGTGATGCATTCTTAAATCCATTGGATAAACATCTGCGAAAATTTTACAACCTCCATAATTTGTAACATAAATCTCCAGCTAATGTAATTGAAAGTTTTTTGAAGATCCACTTTAATGGCATAGTTATGTGCAGTATTTCCTCTTGTATACCATTTCAAAAGCTCTTGTAATATTAGAATATTATCTCCTATATTCCTTTTGCTCAAGAATGCACCTTGGTTCTCATTAATGATGATTGCAATATTTGCTAGTGCTTTGACAATGATCATATAAATAAAATTAGTGTAAGATATAGACCTGAAATCACTCCAAGTTGTAAGGTTATGAATCTTGGGATTAAGCACAAGAAGGTCTATTAATCTTCTTGAGTAACACTCCCATTTTGAAGAGCTCATACACAACTTTTTTAATGAATTTCCCTAGTTTATCCCATTCTTTTAATAGAAATTCCCATTCAAACCATCTGGGCTTGGAGCTTTTGATCCATTCATTTTAAACACTACTTCCTCTATTTCTTCATCAGTGACAAGCCTGGTTAGATTTCTAGTTGCATCTTCAGAAATCTTAACAGAAACAAATTACATAAGATGCTCTCTATAAACTCTAGCATTCCCTTCAGTTTTTAGGAGATTTTGAAAATATTCCATAACATCCTTAGCAATCTCAGCTTGCTCATATATTATCTCCCTTGATTGAGCTTTAATGGATGCGATTCTATTAATATTTCTTCTTGCTAACATTATATTGAAGAAAATCTTTGTGCATTTATCCCCATCTTTGATCCAGTTGATTCTAGCTTGTTGTAACAAGGAATAGTGATTATCCATTGCTTTTATATAGTACTTAATTGTATCCTTCTCCTCACTAGCTAGGTTCTCATCACTTGGATTATTTGCTAGTGATTTATGGATAAATGAGAATCGTGTTCTTGCATCTTATATCTCATTTTTGGTATTAAGTCCCCTTCTTGCATTCAACCTCTTCAATTCTTGCGCTATCGCCTTAACCTTTTGCAAAAAAATAAATTGCTTTGTACCATAGACCTCAAACTCCAATCCTTGGAAATTGCTTCTTGAAAGCCTCCATATTAACAAGAAAATTATTAAACCTAAAGGGGAGTTTAACACTAAACTTTTAAAAAAGATTATCCACCTTGATAGGGGTATAATTAGAAAATACTGGATCTAAAAAATGTTTTTACTTTCTGAAAAGGTTATTGATCAATCCACATTCACAAGGCCCTATCCAGCCTTTTCTGAATAAACCACTTTGAGCTTTGTTTATTACACCATATGAATCTATGACCTTCGAATTTTAAATCAGATAGTTCCACGTCCTTAGTGTAATCAAACAAATCCGAGTTATAGTTGAGCAAATTACAATTTGCTTTAGCCTTTGACCTATAAAGAGTAGTATTGAAGTCACCACTAATAATCTAAAATCCTGTTGCTCATAGCTTTAATCTTCTCAGTAAGCACCATATATTAGATCTTTAGAAAGTTATATTAAAACTGTAAACAAAAGTAGCCAAGCTATAGAGTTCTCCTTTTTGAATGTCAGTTTTGTGTGGATTAACTGCTCACTAGCTTCCAATTCTTCCACTTCCATTGATTCCCTATCATAAACAATAATGATTCTTCCATACCTATGGTACTGGTGATTTGTCAATATCTTCCATTTACTACCAAAACAATTCAATTTATTCAAATATTCTAATATGATTTTTGTTTCCAATCAACAAAATAATATAAGCTTCTCACACTGAACAAAATCCCTTAAAGCATTAAGCTTCAAAGGGTTGTTTATTCCTCTTGTATTCCATACTAGAAACGTCGTGTAGTAATGATTTTACCCTTTAGGCCCTTCCTATTGCTCATATGAATCTTCTTAGATAGCACTTTTGCAAACTTTTCTTTTTAATTGTCCTCTTTTTGCTGATCTTCCAACTATTGTAGCAAGTCTACTTGCTGTTGGACTTCATTTTGCTATAAACCTGTTAGAGATACTTCATTTTGCACACCCCTTTTCTTTATTACAAGGACCATTCAATTTATCCAAACCCTCATTAACCCTTTGGTTTTTTATTACATTTCCTATTTCCATCTGTAAATGTTGGTGATCTGTTGTAGGATTATTTTGCTTGCTCTTATTATCATCATTTTGAGCTCTATCCACTTTATCCAAGCTCCTTTGATCCTCAATAATCCTTTTAAGACTTTCACTTTCCACCAACACTTTTGTTTCCTTTTATTTTGGCCTCTTCCAACCCCATCAACTCCCAATACTCTCCCTACAATGAAAACTTTCCTCGTTGGTTTCCATCCTTTACCTTATGCTTGTAGGCATGGTTTCCATTGATAAGTAACCATCATATTGTCTTCTATGAGAGAATTTCCATTTGTCAACCTCTGTATAGGAATAATATCTTTCATTTCGTTAGAAATGTATATATTCACACATAATGTAGCATAACCTACACCTTTCCTTAAAGTTGTATTTTCATCCATGCATATTGGCTTTCCTAAATAGCTTGCTAGCATGTTTAACCCTTTTGTTGTCCAATATTCCAATGGAATATTGTGTATGTTTACCTATAAAGGAATGTTCTTTAATATAATTTTTTCTAATTCCATACTAGGTTTCCAATTTTGGAATAATAAAGGAAGCTATGAGATCTGCCAAGGCCTTCTTCTATCAGCTTTTGAGCTTTGAATTTTGAGCTAAAGGTAATCATAATATTATCATTCTCAGTTAATATTACCTTATGTATTCTTCTACCTTTCTAATTTTTGAAACCATGCTTGTATCACAGGGAAAACACGATGTTTATCTAGAAGAATCCTATAATCACCGCTTCTTATATCCTTGCATCTTCCTTTAGAATGTCGATGTTGGGGCCATCATTAGCTTTCCTTCAATTTCAACAGGAGGGCTATAAAATAAGGAAGAATTCGAGTTGTCCCCCACTACCTGCTTCCAGGTTTTTCTAGTTTCAGCGTACTTCTTATACACACTCACCATTTGAGTTAAGAGGGTTGGGGTTGAGGAAGGCTGATTTGTTAAATGAAAAGGAGAGTGAGAGTCGAATGAGATATTGGGATTTTTAGGATCTGGTTGTAATGGAGTAGGGGAGGAGAAGGAAGACAAAGTTAAAGCAGGAAAATTAGACTCCATTAAGATTTAAATGGAATTCTAATTATGGCAGGAGTTAGGTTTTTTAGGTTAGTTACTAAGACCAACAAAGAAAGTTAAGGCTAGAATAGAAAGTAGGAGAAGAAATATAGTAATGTCCTTGGTCGTCACAATAAGACAAAAAGGAAAGGAGAGGCCAAAACGTTAGTGCTGGGTGAAATAGAGGAGAAATGAACTGAAGCGGATAAACAAAAGTTTAAGGCTAGAGAGGTAGAGGGATCCATGCAAAGGCAAAGGAGAATGTTTAGAGAGGAGGAGGAGTCTCTTTAACTCATTAAGAGTTTTATGTTGATAAGTCTTGACTGATGTTTGGCATTCAGATTGACTTAAAGATGGCTAATGATAAAGAAACAAGATAAATATTGAAGAATAGGCAAGGAAAAACAAGCAAGATCAATGACAGCTCGAGAGTAAGCAAGCATTGGCATTCATTAGTGTACATTGATGAAAATCTTTAATAAGAGCTATGATTCAAATATGAGACCAAAGAAGAAAGATGCATCTAATTCGTGCTAAATTTGAGGGTGCAAAAAGGAACTTAACTTCAACGAGGAGATCAAAAAGTATGTGAAACTATAAGATTTATTATATAATGACTTGAATTGTCACTAACTTAGGTCATTGATGAATTACACCATGGACATACTTAGAAGAACTATGAACAAAGATAACTCAGGGTAGCTAATTCAAAAGTTCATTAAGGCACCTGTCTTCAAGAGATGACAATGTGGCAAAACTTAACAAGAACATGTAAGTAGTGAGCTAAGAAAATGGGAGCACTACCTTACAAATTGGGAACATTCTTTAACGTAGTGAGAAAGTGGGTCGAATGACGTGGTAGTGTATTGGAATATTCTAATACATATTTCACATATGTTAAAATGGAGTTAGTGGCCTAAAGTAGATAACTCTTTACTAACTTGGTAGAGTTAGTAGAAAAAGTAATAACTTCCTACTAATTTGGTGAGTTATTAGAGAAAGGGGTTATTTGAATTTAGCTGGTCGTTAAGTTCTTGTGAGCTTATATAAAGGCACTCTTTATTGTTCACTTGTAATATTGAGTAAATTCAATCATTTGTAAGAGAGTTAAGAGTTATAAGAGAAAGTTATTGTTAAGATCTTCAAGTAAGGAGTTATTAAATGGCTTTATTCTAAAGTGCTTCAAGGAGGTAGTCATTTGAGTTCCTTTATATTTTTCCTTTGTGAATAAGTCAATAAAAGATTGGTTTTGTCATATCTCTCTTATTTATCCCATTTGATTGATTTGTACTAAGCACTTGTATGCGAAAAGCATGTGTGAAACATTTAAACATGAGTGACATGAGGCATTAAAAAAATACTTACATGTGTTAAGAATGGAGAAAAAGAGAAAGAATAAGTTTCATTTTCCCCATATTTTTAGTTGAAAGTTAATTTTCTTTCCTAAGTGAGAATTCAAATCCATTTTTTTAGAAAAATCCCGTATTTTTGGTATAAAGTGCATTTTCCTTCCTAGAAGAAAATTCAAATCTTTTTTTCATAAAATTCTGTATTTTTGGTATAAAGTCAATTGTCTTTCCTAAGTGAGAGTTCAATCGGGGTCTACTAAATATATATAGAAAAATGCTCTTCTATGGCCCAAGAGTTTAGCCTCTGCCTTATTATATGATGATAATGGCTAGTTTCCTTGGCATCTTCGAGTGCTTACTTCCAGCAGATCTGTGCACATTAAAAGTAGAGTTTTGAGGGTTCATTCTTCCAATTTTACAAGCTTTATCGATATCCTTTTGTTAACCTTTTTTAATTCAACTATCAGTGAATCCTGTTGTCAGAGGAACTCTGCATCTTTGGCTTGTAAGTACCGAATTTCAACTACTAGCTACTATCTTTCTTCTTCAATCTTTGAGAATCGAGCTAAGTTATTTATGCTACTGATCTAAGGTACTCTTACAGTTAGAAGCTTGTATTTTTAGAAGCAGTAGATTAAGAGTGAGAGACTTTAACAAACTAAAGCTTGATTATCAAACGAGGACATTGGCAATTTTACTCTAATTTCACAACTCCCAAAAAAGCCTTGTGATAATTGACACTAAAGATGGATGAGAAATTCTTTCATTGTTGAGAAATAACGGTTGGTGAAAGCAATTTTATTGAAAGAGTTACTAGAATATAAGCAATTATAGGTCCTCTAGCCTTAACGAAAAAGGGTGTGGTTCCTTTCTTGGAATAATTTGAAGCTTTGATAATGGAGCTTTAAGAACTGAAGAGAGCATTCAAGGAAACAATGAAAGCTTATGAGGACAGGGGTTATAAATTATTGATACTCAAACCTACTATGTCTTGGCATAAATTGGTATTCTGATCAAAGAACATTTCAATGAAGGTAAGGGAGTTCCAAGTTTTCTATAGTAAGTATAGTGCCAAAGAGTTCAAAATTTTCTTACAGAATACAGAATAATACTTTATGGAAGAAAAGGTGTCTAATTTAGAAAATTTATCAATCACGGTAATGTATATAGTGGATAATGCAAAGGTATGGAGGAGGACAAGGACTTCTAATGATACCATTGTAGGTAAAACTCCCATTAACACTTAAGAAAAAAATGAAGAAAGAACTAATGAACTAATTCTTCTCCAATAACGCTTTATAGATTGTAAGAGAAGTTAATGGTTATAGTAAATGACCTAGTTTGAAAGTATGTGAGAAAATTCACATCTTTATTGTTGGACAACAAGTTGTTGAACTTTATAAGTGGCTTGTAAGGTTGGACAAAAGTTGAGTTTTGGAGGTAAAATATGAAGAATTTTACTATCGTTATTTTGAATTTAGATGCCTTAGTGGATCTACAAATATCACCACATTTAAACTAGCAAAGAGGGCCAAAAGAATGGAAAAATTTAGAACAACTTAGAGAGAGGTAAGGAAAAGGTATGCAAAACTTTTCAATGTACATCAAAGAAATAATCAAAATGAGATAATTGTCTCATTTATTAAGGGCCATATTTTACTTATAAATGCCCAAAATAGAAAGAGAGTAAAGAGCAAATTACTTTTATAATTGCGAAGATTCAAGAAAAATGAGGTGACTACTCAATGGAAGAAGTTCACCTCAATAATTATGCTATGTTAGGACACAATGGGCTTTGCGAAGGAGCATCCAAACAAAAACAAAAAAAAAACCTATAGATAGGGAAGATAGTACATAAGTGATGTACCAATGGAAACAAAGATTAGCTTTTGTCTTCAAATTTTGGATAAGCATTATTTGACGTAATCATTTTTAGAGGAGTGTTTATAGATTATTTTGACGAGGGAATCAAGATTTTTTTAGTGAGGGTGGTTTGTTAGACCATTAACCCTAAATTACATAATTCTGGATGTGTTATTGAGTCGTAGTTACTGTTTGGAAATTAGGTTGACATGAAGATGGAATGTTGATGATAGAATAAGGCAAAAATCTATCATTAGATAAGGAAACAATGTAATATCGATGAAAGTTAGAGAGCAGATAAGCGTTAGTATGCATTAGTGTGCATTAGCAAAAATCTTCAATAAGAGACAATATTTATATGCGAGATCAAAGATGAGGGCACGATTAATTCATATTAAGTTTGAGAGAACGAGAAGGAATTTAGCTTTGAAGAGGAGGTTGACAGGTATATAAATATACCAAGTTTATTATGTGATTGTTTAGATTGTTGCTAACTCAGGTCATGAAACAATGTGATTGCAACATGATGTGCTTAGATGGACTGTGCATAAAGATGATTAGGAATGGCTAAACCAAAAGATTATCAAGACACTTTTCTTCAAGAGATGATGATATGGAACCACTTGACAAGAATATGCAAGTAGTTGACTAAAAAAATGGGAACACTACCTTATAAAGTGGGAGCATTTCTTTAAGTAATGAAAAAGTGGGTCAATTGACATAACGACGAGTTGGCATCTTTCAAGCCATATTTCTTAACTTCATTAATGGCTTAAAGTGGATAACTCCCTCATAACTTATTGGAGTTAGTGGAAGAAGTGATAACTCCTCACTAACTTAGTGTGTTGGCAAAGGAAGTGGGTAATTTAAGTTTACTCATTCTCTAAGATCTTGTAAGTTTATATAAAGTAATCTTTATAGTTCATTTGTTAAATTAAGTACATTTAATTATTTGTAAAAGAGTTGAGAGCTTCGAGAGAAAGTTCTTGTTAAAAGCTTGGAGTGAGTACTTCTTCAGCAACTTTATTGTAAAGTGCTTCAAGGAGAAAGTCAATTGTTTATATATATATATATATATATATATATATATATTATGAATAGATCAATAAAAGGTTAGTTTTGTCTATCTCTCTTATTTATCCTATATGATTGATTTATGTTAGGCACTTCTTTATTAAGAGTGTACGTAAAACATTTAAACATGATTGGTGTGAGACGTTAAAAAATAAACAAACTTATTAGTTGGCGATCACGAAGGAAGCCTACGAGAAGCTTTGGAAAACTAAATCTTAACTGTCACACGACAACTTCAGAAATTTACTTTAAGTTGCTTGCGCCTGAAAAAGTTCCTTTGACATTAAGTGTGGTTCAATATATTTTTTTTCAAAAGTTAAAGTTGTATTGAAATAATTAATGAAATACAAATTAAAGCTTATGCTTCATTCAGTAAAAGCTAAAGAGATAGCAAGTGATGCTGTATAAAACAAGCATTAAAACGACTTCTTGGAGGGTCTAACAAGAACGACAGGAGAGCTTCCTTTAGAGGTAAAACATTGTTCCCCATCTGAAGGCTAATCCAGAAGCTTTCGAATTATGGTAGATTTTTCAAAGCATTCCTTAGCTCTTTCCTTTAACGATAACAATCAAGGTAAGTGGTTTCTGTCTTACTTTTCTTTCTTCATGTTGTTCTTGATCAATGGTATCTCTGGTTAGGGTTCCGATGACTCCTTCTTGCTACTTGGATGGATCTTGCCAGTTTGAATGTTCTCTCTAGTCGTGAAACTTTTTGTCTTTTATATCGGCAGTTACAGACGATCAAGGAACTACGATGACATCGAAGTTTAACACCGTAAGGTAAGAACTTGCTTCATCTCTGTTGTAACGATTTGATGTACTCTTTTTCTTTTACCAAAGCCAACGTTTCCCAATAAGTGTAAAACATTAACTGTATTCCCTCTCTTCGATGATGATGCTTTCGATATTTCTATACAAGCGTTTGATGGCACTTCCAGACAACACTTTATAGGGTCAGGCTACTTACATCAAGCACAGAGTCAACGTCTGCCTTAGTTGAGCCTAAAAATAAACAGGTACCATCATCCTTCCATCTTTAATATGCCCCTGCTATATATTAGTAGTTGATTCTCCATGATAATGCTAGATTAAGGCATATTCCTTCTGACCTAATTGAATAAAGAATTTTCTCTCTGATTCCACCAATCAATCAGAGAGTTTGGAACCTCCTTCCTTGTATGTGTATTATTCTGGAATCTCCTATTGTTTCTCTCTCGCCAAATCTCCTTAGTGGAGGAGGCGAAGGAGATGGTTTATATATACTCTTTATATTTAGGAGTGTTGGTCAGCTTCAGAAGCCACTCAATAGCTTATGTGAAAGTTGTACTTGCATTAGAGATAAAATTTAAAGCTTTAATCCGCTCCCATATAAACAGTGAGAAGGGGCATTTGAAGAAAAGATGATCCCTTGATTTTGACTCCATCTGACATAGAATACAGTTTGGATTAATCGACATGAAATGTATTCTATATGTAGTGCTTAACCTGTTAAACACTGTAAGCCATAGGAGGATAGAGTAGCTCGACATGAGTGACCCGTGCTAGACAATAGAAAACCAAATTTGTCATGAACTGTTGCAATTTTGCCACTTCCTAAATTTTGTAATGTTGAAGGTGTTTGGAGGCAGGTTGAGACAATAGCAAGTGTCCTCCTTTTGTAATTTTGGTTAATAGCTAGAAGTCAGATACTGTAGCTTCGTTGGAATGTTTCATTGACCTCTTAGAAGGATAGATTTTATCCTCGCATTGATAGGAACATCATACCAAAGTTGAAGAGCCTGAGGATATCTAATTCGGGATCCTTGACCTATCTAATTGTCAAACCATAAAAAAGCCTTTTCTCTATTCCCAATCTTGCGTGAGACTAGAGGTTCAAGCATAGGTCTAAGCTTTAATAGCTGGGATAGGGGCCATAAGAAGGAAGGTTTAATAGGAATAGACCAAATTCTAGAACCTTTTAGAATATAACTGTGAAGTTATCTAATATAGAGAGATTTCTTTTCTAGGAGAATATTTCAGAGATTCTTGACCAAAGCTGCTCTATTAAAGGAGACAATTGAAATCAATCCTAATCCCTCTTTTTCTTTCCTTTTGCAAACTTCTTGCCATTTGACCTTAACAACATGACTGTTTGAATTAAGATTTCCCTAAAGGAATCTTCAGAAGAGCTTCTCAATAGATTTTATAACCCTTTTAGCTAGAGAAATGTTTGAGAACCAATATATAGGAAGGGAATTTAGCACTATTTTGATAAGTTATAATCCCCCTCCAAAGGAGAGCACCTTATTAGACCACATTCCCAATCTCCTTTGTATCTTATCAATCAATGGCTAGCATTTTAAAAATTGAATTCTTTTTGTGATAATAGGAAGTTCCAAATAGGTTAATAGGGCTGGTTTTTTGTTCATGTCGATTATTTGTGAGATTCTACTCTCCATTATGTTAGCCCTTGCGGCTAAAACATACTGACTTTCAGTAAAGTTAATCTCCAAACCTGATATATCCCTAAATATAAACAGGGTTTACATGAGTACCTCAATAGACTTGCCATGTGCTTTAGAGAAAAGTGGGAAACAGTAAGTCCTTTAAATTTGATACTAAAGGCAAAAGGTAAGGCTGATCAACTTATATTTTGCGGATGACCTATTACTTTTCTCTAAGAAGTCTATTGCAAGTACTAAATATGAACATGCCCCTATATGAGCCGAAAGGTAAAGAATTGTTTATAAGGTTATTATATTCCCATATATGAATAAAGGTAAAAGGTACTTTATGTGATATGCATATAGTGAATATAGTTAATATTGCATATAAAAAATGGTTACCTTTTATATTGCTTAGTATAAAAATACTCATTTCCAAGTCTAATCTATCTACTATATAAGGTTTCTAGAAACTTAGGATGAGATCTAATCCCATGTATAGCCGAAGTAAATTAAACTTTTTGTTTGATTTTTTAGAAGTTAATAAAATTTTTCTTGATCTTTTTCTTACAGTTCCCTTTTAAACTGATTCCTAGCTAAAAGAGGTTCATCTCATCATTATAATTGTACAAGTGTCTAGCATATAACACTATCCACACAAACTACTTCAAAGAACTTTATAAGTGGTGTAAAGTGGGATAAGCTAGGAGTGCCAGCTCGTCTAGAGCCTACACTTATTTATAATAGAATTCATACTTTTGGATAATTTAATTGAAATATAACCTTAATCTCAATTAAATTTAAATTTAAATTATTTATAATTAAATATCAATTAGATACAAATAAGATTCGATATCTAATATTGATCCTTATTTATCAATTATCGTATATTCAATCTTAAAGCTTTTCAAACTTTATAATCAAGTCCAACTTAATTAAATTATATTTTCTCTTTTTAATTGTTGTTTGCCTAAGATCTATTAGATTCCTAAATATGTTGACAATATATATAAATTATAGACCTAAACTATATTTAGTATGATTATGAAAAGGTATGTAGCATAATTATTGATGAAAATAGTTATGCTAATGTAATTGGCATTTACCCCTTATAGCGAAACAGAATTTGTCTACTATAAAGCATCCAAATGGTAGAAATATCAATGGCTTAATGAATGTGGAGATATCAAAGTGAACAAGCATATGCTAATTTCCTTTTCTATTGGAAGGTATATACATGACGGATTATGTGATTTTATACATATGCAAGTTAGTAATATCTTCTTAGGAAAATTATGACAATATGGTATAAAGGTTGTATATGAAGGTTTCTATAATAAGTACACTTTTTTGAAGGATGATATCCCATCACTCTTATACCTTTAATACCTAAACAAGTCTATAATAGTCAACTATTCCATAAATATCTATGTCGTGAGTTAATGGTTAGTGAAATATACTTTCTTTTGCATGGTTTTACGATATACAATGAGCCTGAGGGAACAATATATTTGTATCGGTTTTAAAAAGTATTACTTAAAATTATTATAATGTAATAGTTTTTAATAATATTAAAAAGCAACGAAAATAATAATGTGTTACTTTTGAGAAATGATTATTAACCCTTTTTATCAAGACTTACACGGAGGAAAAACCCCCATGCTCTACATATAGCTTAGTAGGAAAATAAATAAAGCACGATACAAGATGACGACTACTTCCTACAATCGTCTAATATTTACATGTAAATGAATCGTGACATATCACATTGCAATCTTTGATTATTCAAATCAGAGAGCAATCTGATTATCAATTGCATCAGAATAAAAAAATATCAAAACACATATAGAATTGCCTGCTAATCTTTTCAGAAGTGGGTAATGGGAAGAGAACAGAACATACCTATGATTGGTATCTACAGAAATAGAAGAGACTTAAGTCTCTAAAATAGAAGACACTGTAGGGTCTAAGAATAGAAGAAGTTGCAAACCCTTCTAGGCATGCCTATTTACCCAAAACTAGGACTTAGCAGGTTAAAGCAAATCATATCACATTTCAGAGCAACGTGCAAGATAAATAATGCATAAAATATAAAGTTATTCCTTATGCTCAAATTGAAAGTGTTCATTCACGCCTGATCAAACTTAATATGGCTTATGAATATAAGCGTTTGCAATAATGCAACAATGAAAGCATTTAAGTAATTACACATTATAAGCATGAGTCTCATATTGCCTTAATAATTGGGTTTGCTAAGTTGCAGTGATATCCAAAAGAGTTTTGTAGGAGTTTCAGTAGCATTTGGGTAAGGAAAAATTCATGTTTGGGCTAAAAATGGAGGTGATGCATGACTATACCCAATTTCTAGCTTTTCTCAGGATAGATTTTCGGGCTAGTTTTGTATGGCCATTTTGACATAGAAACTGAGTAGGCAATATGTTCTTCTAAAAAAATGTTCATCTATGTCTTAGGTTTCTAATGACATAAAGTTAATGTAATTTGGTTCATTATTTCGAGAGTTATACTTAAAAAACTACAGACTATTCTCAAACAAGGACAATAACCATAACTCAACTTCAAGACAAATTTCAAAACTCTTAGAGATAGAACTAAAATTCTATTCCTTCATGAAAGTTGTATACATATGTATTTAGTTTTATCTCCAATTAAAATTATCCCATTCGAATATCTACAGGTCAAGATATGGCTAAAATACCGATGTCTGTTTAGTGAAACCACTCCATCAAACGAGGTACACACGCTAATTAACTCACTTCAATTTTATTATGCAAAAGTAATGCCAAAGACATATGCAAATGAACTAGAAACATCCCATTTTCATATAGGATACTTCTCTTAACAAAACCCCTCATGTTACACTAAAAAAAATCCAGTAACATATCAAAATTGTCATATCTTTGAAAGGAGTGTTTCAAAACCCTTGTTCTTCACTCCAATTGCTTGCCTTCTTTGGTCTTCTTCTCTTCTACACACAACATAACCATTCACTACTCATTTCCAACAATCACAGATGCATAATAGAACTCTAGTTGAAGAGGAGATGAGAAAGGAGCTACATTTCACACCAAAACATGCAGTTAACATACCTTAACTTCAAATGCACAAAGGTATTTAACAAGACGGTGGATGAAGAGAGAGAAGCTCAATCTTCTGTAGATTTTTTGTTTTGCCGACCACCTCCCTTTCTTCATCTGCATATTTTTAAATAGAGGTACAGATAAGTGACATACTATTTGCCACATACCTCTGTCTTATTCTATGAAATTGCATTCCATTTGAATACATTTAGCAATTTAGTCCATGATTAATGTATCTTTATGCATGTATCACACAATTAACATAAATTATCGAAATATCCCTACAATTTCGTTAATAGCGATTATGTATCAAACTAAACACTCACTTTCCTAATCGTTAACGCTCATTACATATACTTTCACGAACAAGAAACATTCCTATTAGAGCATAGTTTGGGGCCTCACAATTATATTGTTTTAATTTTAAACTATTATCTTGCTTTAGTAAAAACTTGAACCAACATTATTCAAATTGTTGTTATATCCATTCAATATTATTGCTATAGTTTGAAACTATTTTGATCTCTTAATAAAAATTTTAAGCAACATTATTCATTTTATTGTCTTACACTTATAGCATCATCACTTTATTTAACAGTATGAATTCTATTGCTTTAATAAAAAGAAAACAATAATTGTATTTATAATTACTTTTTGTCTGTTTCTTAAAGCTCTTTTTGATGTATTGTTATAAGTCTCATATTTGATTATTTATTTACTTGTATTTTTAAAATTAGAAAACACAAATTTTCTTTAAATTCTTACAGATTGGGCCAATTTATAGTTTAATTATCAGATTGTTCTTAGACTAGGCTCTTTCTAGGACTATGCTATGGTCAATAATAATGTAATCAACTGCTTTAAGCCTGCAAAATAACATTAACGGATGATTTGATGGCCAAATTGGTATCAAATTTGAATCAATTCGATCAAAACGTTAAACGACAATATTTTTGTTCATAACTCGATAGAACTTTGGGTTACCCAATGTACAAGCTACGCCCAACTCCTAAGTCGAATAGTTCGAGCTTGATCGTTCTTAATTTTGGTCTAATCCGTTACTAACCCTATCCAAAAGAGGAAAAACATGACATACAGACTTAGATTTCGTAAACAAAGCTCAAGTAGAGCACTGGCTCAAGCAAGAATTCGCGTCGTCTAGGACTTTGTAGTGATGGGCAGTCAGGCAGAGTCTTTGTAGCATGAACTCGGACTATCTAGAGGTGCGGGCTTACACATATTGAAGCACTCTATAGTAGACGCGGGGTCTACGAACATGACTTCAGGCACCAACATAATGGTTCTTTATCGAAGTCTTCTGTCTCCATATCGAGACATCGTTGATTGATTGATTGCTAGCAAGTTTGGAAGTGCTCCTTGAGTAGATTGATACAGCCTTCTTATACCTCTCATTCATTTGGAAACGTACAGTTTCATGTTAGAGGTGCTTGGTTTATAGAAGATAATGAAAATGCGAATGAGAATAAGAATGAATTCGAAGAAGAATGAGAATAGATATAATCATTATAATTATGATGGTTGTTTAAGATGAAAGAATAATTAATGGTAATGTGGTTGGTTTGTAAAAAATATTATAATTAATTAATTACAAAATGAATTATATTTTAATTAATTACAATATTTTAATTAATTAATAATAATATTTTAATTAATGATTAGATTTATTTTAATTAGATTTATTTTAATTAATAATAATATTCTAATTAAATATAATATAATTAATTAAGTAATAATAATAATTTAATTAATTATATTGTAATTAATTAATTAGTTACAATATTTTAATTAATTAATAATTATATTTTAATTAATTATTTAATTAATTATAGTGTAATTAATTATTTGATTGATTTCACCATAAATTTTATTATTGAAATTAAAGCTTTACTTCTGAAGTTATTTGGCTCATAATTATACCTTTTATCTATCCTCTATATATAAACAATTAAAAACATATTAATCACTCTCATTCCTCTCTTCCAGTCCTCTAGATTATGAGAAGAATGAAGAATTGCCCAAAATTAAGGAATGAAACTCTTAGGTCTTCAATGATAGGTTCATACCAAACATCAATTTTCATTCTATACCCATACCTCTTTTTCCATACCCCCCAAACAAGCACCTCCTAAATCATTGCTCTTTCACAAGACATTTAATGAGTTAAATGTTAGTCTTACTTATGTGTAAAATAACTATAATAATATTAATTACTACACTATACTATGTATGTTGACTAATATTTGAATACTGATGTTTTATTTGAAAAGTTGGAATCTTCTGCTAAACTGATTTCGCTTCTGCTGGAGAGCTCTACATTTTACTCCTTGTTTTTTAAGCTCATAGTGACATGAATGTTGAATACATAATTCAAAGACGAGTAGAAGGTCCTATAAAAGGTTAGTAGCTGTATGCTAATGTCGAGTAAAGAAGCTGAGTTCAACTAACATCCTATCATCATTCAACAATGTTTGAAGATTCACCATCTCCATCAAATGTTCTGAAACTTTTATGAAGAAAGGGCAGAGGCATAATCTGATAATAAGTATGCAGGAATTTTAAGGAAATAAATCAGTTAGAACACATGAGGCACAATTCTTGTTGCACTAACTGCTGGAAAATACAGGAAGGAAACCTTTAAAAAATGCATTAAATCAGGTTCAAAAGAGCTGGCCAAAGATACAAATCATATCACAACATAAACTACACTTGGCAGAGGAGCAAAATTTGTCGAGCAAACATTTGAAATTATCAGTTCAGTAATAAAAACAAGTTGATTATGATAAGAAGTGTTCTATGTTGGCCTTACCATATGCCAGAGCTCATCACTACGAGATCAGCTTGAATCACTTAGGCAACACAAATGCAGAAGCTCTTTATCAATAAAGAGAGATACTTCATTAGTTTGATCCATCAGGGAATGGTTTTAGTGCGTCTTTCTTTCCATTAAAATAGAATTCCATCACAGCTTTCATTCGTGGGAGCTTATCAGGATGGTAATTTACATGAACAATCACTGGCCTGAGCTTGCTTAGGTTATCATCTTTCCTCACAGTCTTGAAAAGGACTTTACTGTTCATGAATAGATACATATCCATAGTTCTCTTGGCAGCATGAAGCCCATCATACCCTGGATGTGAAGGGAAAAAGAGTTCCTCATTGAAAACGGCCTGATCCCAACCACCCCCATGAGAAAGCCGAGCTGCCACACGATCCAAAAGCTCAATGGAAGGAACTGTTGGCCTGATGTAGAAAAAACCTGAGTTGTAAACCCATATACGCATTGTATGCGCATATCGAGCCCAACCCATAGCAGGTTCATCAGAGACATCATTGTATCCATAAGCTGTCATATTATTGTGACCATCACTCATCGACTCTACATCTGAATCCCTGTAAAGATGACTGAAAGGGTTCTGCAGATACACTATGTCAACATCTGAAAGGAGAACACTATATCCAAGCACCAAAAACTCTCTCAAAATACGGAACTTCAATGAAGAAACAGCATGGTTTCCTCCAGTCTTTCCAATAGAATCAATCCCCTCATCCGGGTCTCTTATGTACACGGGAACATTGTTTGATTCACAGAACTGGGCAGTCTCATCGTCTAAAGCAACAACTATATAATTAGGTATACCCACTCTCTTGATGCTACTAAACCACACTTCTAACATTGCTTTCACGTTTGAATTTGCTAAAGCAACTATAATTTCTCTCTCAACAGCAATCTTTTCTAATATCCTTGCCAATCTTGGGTTCACAGATTCATCTGGTAAAACAGTGGGGTTTGTTCTTAAACCCTTCACAGTACCAAAAGGTCCAGCTTTATGTGGCTCACCTAATGCCAACACTTGTTTCTGTGCCTGATCTTTACTCTGTTCAGCTAATCTGAGCTTCTCATTCAGTTCTTTAACCTGCTTTCTCAACTCTGCATTTCTCTCCGATTCGGACTCAAACTCTGCTTTCAACAACTGCAGCTTCTCAGATGATTCACAGAGGCTTGATGACACCTAACACGAACAATAACAACCATAATTAGAAATCAGAAAACAGACCAAGATTCTTACCCTAAAGAAACACAGGGACCACTCCATCCTAGCTAATCATCTACGGAACCTCAGTTAACAGCTCACAAACGAACTAAAGGGATCAATCATAAAAACTACTTTTACATGAGAGCTCTAACTTCTAAGTTGTGAAACCTAGATCAATGATGCTTTAAAACAACTGGGGTCGTGTTGTGAGACACAGAGAAGACAAAGAAGGTTCATGAGCCATACAAAAACTTCCTCATAGATCAAGTCTCTTGTTAAAGCTACAATCTTCCCAACACAGAACAGTAAGTCATACATTGTATCCAATGCGGGCAAAAGCTTTGATAAACAAAAGCACAACGGTCAACGGTCATAACCAAAAAGACTACAACTTTCAGAAATTTGGTGAAAAGGGAGTACCTGAGAATCAGATTTGGAGATGTGGAGGCCGTTGAACTGAGGATTGGAAGCGAAAAATCCGTGAGGAAATAAGAGAGCGAAGACGCATCCCAACAGTATTCCGACGGCTATAGCGGCGGCGATTCTCGATTTCCGAACAGAGTTGGCATTGCCGGGTCGCATCAGCGGAACATCTCTGCGTCCAATCATTGTTGACTTGCCTTTGCATCAAAGGAAGTTAATTGTAGTAGAAGTTCTTTAGAAGGGTTAGCGAGATGGTGAAATATATTCGATAAACATTGTGACAGAACATGTTTAGTGGTTGACTATGAACATAACATTAAATATTCATTTTTCTGAATGATGTTGTGTTTTTTATTTGGTCTTGAGAGAGACAGGGTTGGCTGGTTCAGACATTAGTAAATTTACCATAATCAATAAACTTGGCAACAGGAAGAGGAAGAAGCCTGGATTGGGAATCCATTGAAGAACAATAAAAATTTAATATATTTCTTTTAAGTATTCATCTACCACTAATGGTGTCGTGGTGTAGTACGTTATCACGTCAGTCTAACACACTGAAGGTCTCCGGTTCGAGTCCGGGCGACGCCATGAAAATCATGATTTTTTCATCATTATTCAACGAAGACTATGTTTTCCTCATATTTATAGTGGTAGAGCTGACAGCTGAGTCAAATTATCCCCTGAAGCTCAACATGTCAACATTTTTAAACGTCAAAATGTTATATGATTACACTTCAGTATTTTTCAAACAAAAATTGTTATTCTGAGTGAAAATTACTCATCCTGTTAAACTAAAATGTTGGCAAAAACAACTGAAAGTTTCACTCATTTGGATTTTATAAGAATGTGGATTTTCAATTCTGACTGTAAAATTCAAGTTTTCAATATCTTGAACACAATGGCCTAACACATGGATACAGGGGCTAGAAACAACTTTGATTCTCAAATAACCTTCCAACTTAAATTCCATTTGATCAACATGGAGTAGCTTCTAACTCAATCAATTCTAACTCAATCAAGGACCTGAGTTAGAGAACAGGACTTTGGCTGCAGAATACACCAGACTAGCATCACCTGCAGGAAATAAAATCATATCAACAATAACATCAGCCTTGACTAGAAAGTTAAAAACCTGATTGTTCTTTCTAAAACCAGAAAGAATTCACATTTTGTTTAAATCCTCTCTTATCTTCTTTACCCTTATCTGGTTTATGAAGCAAAAGGATACCCTAATCCTAAATTTGTATATGAAGCTCGTTTTTCGAATGTTTTCAATGATGATGATCAGATTTGGAAATTGATTGTGTCCACAAGATATAATCAGTTTAGATGATGCAGAGTATTAACACTTCGTTATGGATCCATAAGACGTAGAAACCTAGTACGGCTTTTACATGCTACTGAGAAACAAATATGTCATTCATTCATTCAAACTCACTTCTAGCGAAATTACCAGATTCTATAAACAAAGTCTAACGATACCTGCAATTTTGGCCATATCAAATGCTGCAGGCACATTTGTCTCTGCCTCAACAGTAGATTTGGCTACAGCAATGCCAACTGCCACACTCTGCATGACATCTAAGCCTGAACAAAGAGAAGCAAGAGTCCCACCAACTAAGCAATCGCCAGCTCCTGTAAGCCTCACAATAGATGCAGGAAGTGCGGGAAAATGTACAGCAAAAACATCAGAAGTCAAGTCAGTTGTCTGCCTGATTTCAAAAGTTCTCATTGCAGGACAGCTTGGTTGTACAAGATGGTACAATTTTTTAGTGGGTTTATGTGTTCTTGTTTCCTTCAAATTCAGTTTCATGAACTTTGGACCTTTCGAGCACAAGAACACTCCATTTTCACCAAGGGTTAAAAAAACCATCTTGATACCTTTCTCTAGCAAAACCAAGATTGCTGGCTTTAACATTTTGAATAAATGCTCAGCTGAAAACTTCTTTCTGTCATCCTTTTCAATTGGAAAAAAGATTTCTCCGGAAGACAAAGCATTCGCCATGGCAACAAGCTCATCTTCATTAGGTGACACAAAAGTTACCTGAAAAATATCTACATCCTTAGAGGTTTCCACGTACTATTAGTTCAAGAGTATTCTATGACTATTCTTTCTGTGGTAAAGCATCAAAATCCAAAGCAACACAGTTGTTAAAATGAGATACTGAAATATGATTCAATATTTTGACCTAAAAAGATATTGTTAAATATCAACTCTACCAAAAACTTGAGTAAATCATCATACAATATTCAATGCATTATCAATGACCTCTTCACATATACGAAGGAGTATGGTTTGTTCAAAAAATTCTTACCTCTCTATATCTCTAAGATGTTTGGACTTTCAAAAATCTATGGACATGCAGAAGAGAAGCTAAATCCACAGCCAAAAAATACACTACGTTAATAATCTAAAAGAAACTCAAAGAATTCTCTTCTTATTTTTAATAATTCTTATTAAAATCAGCTACTAGTTTACAATAATTTTGTTTTTCTTTTATGTATGTAAATTCTGGCGATTCATAAATTGAAAGTTTTATTTGTTTTTTTAATAAGCATTTTCTATGATCATGGACTCGGTCATAAAAATAAAAAGTTATCAATTGAAAAAAGAAAATAATAAGATAATAAGAAAAAGGTAGTTTATTTATTTATCTATTTTTATTTATTTTCGTTTTATCTATTTTAGTTCAATGAACTTGGAAGAAATGCTGATGAAATCAAATTTAAACTAAAAAATAAGAATCTACATCGATATATGAAAAAAATATTCTATCTAAAGAAATATTGATGAATTGAATTTAACTAGCCAATAGGAAAATCTCACAGGATAGAAGATAAATCTGACTTGATTGAGCTTTCTTGTAATAGATGCAAGTAAGAATAGAAGGCAATTAAGGTCTAAAAATGAAATTGGATGCGTTTACTATACAAAGGCACTGGGAATGACTGGCTCTATTTGATTGCTATGAAATGCATGACTTAGAACTAGGAAAATTTTCTTTTATGATAGATAGGTATAAACATCACAATTCTGAATTTGATCAGTTTCACCTTAACAGATAAGTGCTTGGGCGAAGAAAATCCCACTTAACTGACAGGTGAATGCTGTTGTAGATCTGCCTAATCTACGGTTGATTATGTCAGGAACCTTTCTCGAATATCCATTATCATCATTAACAAGTTTTTAAGAAATAAAAAAACAACAGAACATAAGGAATGTTTAGCTTAATTCTTAATTTAGAAGTCAGCAAGCTGTAAGACTACAAGATAATAAAGTTGATTCAACAAAGAAAAGATTTGAATAGTGAGACAAGAAGATATAACACAACCACCCATAATATTATTGTATAAGAGCTAAATGAAGATTTGAGCACTCACAAACTTGACAACTGAGGCAATTCGTTTTGACTTTGTTACTGAAACAGGTTCAAACCAAACTGGGATGTCACATTCTGCCGCCACTGAGTGAATAACAAAACTTCATGATTAACAAGAGAAAGACAAATACAAATTTTCATTAGTATAGAGGTCATTATCAAGCATCTGAGATATGAATGTCCAAGAGAGAGAGGCAGGCGGAAAGAGTCTACTTTGACAAGAGGCTTCAAGAGCAGGGAGACCTAGATTTGCATCAACCATCAATATGGGAGCAGAAATTATTTTGGTCCTTGATTGCTGAATCCATTCAGGTGTCAGGAATTTTTCCTGAGACAAAAATCACCAAGAAACAGTAAAGATTCTGACAGTATTACATTGACAAAAAGGGAATCAAGCCAATCCTGTGTCTAACATCATCCATGGGTGATTAACTCACAATTGCTTCCACACTTGCAATGCCAGCAGCCACCTCCCCTTCAGTATTGATTATATTGCACACAACAGCAGTCGTAGTGTGTGGGTGCTTCTGAATGCCTGTACAGCATTTAGAATGGACTCACATCCCTCCAATCATATCCTGATTCAGAAATTTGAGAAAAAAGGAATTCCCACAAATAGCCCAAAACCCTTAAATGTTCAACCTTCTGTAGATAGCCCAAAACCTTTCCATTGATCAAAAAGTTGTTTCCCTGGAAAAAGAAGTGGACTTTGAGACGTAAAAGTATAACTGTTGGCAACCACAAGGATACAGTAATTAGTCAGAAATGTCACATCTCAACAGAATATTATAAAAGATACAAAAGACTAATAAATCCATCAATTCAATTACAGAATATTACAGTGATCATACACACATTATTCAATCTGATAGCACCCTAGAAATCTGGAGAACATATTCAGAACTTTTATCCACAAAAGGTGAGATCCAGACAAAGCGACAATAACCTTCCGAAATTCAAATCATTTTTTTGATCAACATTAAATATCACATCAAGGATCACATAATCTGATGAAGAAAGTATAAAACAGGTCCAATTTTTGTAGCTAGGTTTTCCTTACAAAATGTCACAACGTAACAAAGAAACAGAAAGCTAAGAACAATTACCTGCCATATCAAGCCCCACAACACTGATCATGTATGGTTTTGTATCAAGCTTTGCCATGCACTCCGCAATATTCCTTGCTACACCTCCTGGTACATAATTGACCTGAATTCAGTTACCCAGTTAATGTAAGGATCAGCAAAAGGCAATCTACCAACCTGTTTGTGAATGGGATAACATATCAAAGAACAAAAGGAGATAATTCAATGGAAATTCAGGCTACCTTGCCAGGGCTGGTGGTTCTTGGAGATGGAGGAACTAAAGCAATGCCATGAATATCCAATATCATACCCCCTATAACTACAGGGTTTGTCACCTCTTCTTCGTCTTCTTCAGTAAACCCTCCTCTTAATAAAACCTTAACAAAACACTCCACATGAAAGTATCACAAAGCATCAACCCAGTCAAATCACAAACGTATAACCACATCATTTAAAGAACCTTACTTTCTCAATTGAGTTGTCAGCTTCCAGTGGCAGTAAAAGGAGACGAGAAAGAACTCCCAATCTTCTTCGAACACTCTCCTCCATGTGCTGATGCGGTAATCTTCTTCCTCAAAGGTACGGCAATCTTCTTCCTGAGACCCTCCTGAGACTAAGTCAGCGACTAGCGAGTTTTCTGATTGCTCTCAAGTTCAGCATTTGTCATGTAGTGTTTCTAATATTTGACACAGATGTTCTGCGCATCGTTGTCACCATATTCATTAGGCTGCAAAATGAGCCATTCAAAGCCATAATTATGCTTGGATAGCCATAGGCCTTTAGGTTAGTGGACCACAGGCCTGTGAGGTTTGAATTGAAAGAGGATCCTAAAGCTTTTATCTAACTTTGAATCTTTTGGCTTGACAAATGTTAAAATTGATGATTAAAAATTTCAATCAATTAGTTCGACTTAATTATAAAAGTTTTAAATTGGTCAAATTTTATGTTTGATTTACTTTAAAACTCTTATTTTAAAAAATAATCAGTTTATTAATTAATTAGCCAATTTTTATAAATTAATAAATTCTTATAAATTATAATAAATCAATTAACTTTTATTTAAATATCTCTTTTTCCAATTAAACTTTAAATTCTTTGATAGATAAGAGCAATATTTTTCAATCATATTTTAAATTCTTTAATTTTATTCAATCTTTAGTTGATTTTATAACGGTATAATATTAGTTGAATGTTTAAACCTTAAACATTTTATCATATTAGTTTAACTTTTAGTCTAGTTTTTAAAACATTGGTTAAAATAACTCTAAAATCCAACATGGGATGTAAACAAAAAAAGATGAATGCATGCATGATTTTGTAACTGAATATGACTTATTTGTGCAAAAAGGTTTCTGCTTGTTTCTAAGTTATAAACCTATTACCCATGAGCTTTAAGCTCACCCCCTCCAAATTCTATCCAATTCAGGTGAAGCTCAAGAAAGTGAGTAATTCAGGATACAAGGCAACACCCCGTCTGAAAATGTTCTTTTGTAATCCTTAGGATTGATTTTGATAACTATAGCTTTAGCCACCTTTCAAGTTTTATTAGTCTAAGAGTACTGATGTATTATGACTTGTAAGATTTTTAAAGCCTTATAAAACAAATATATATTTTGGGGATGAATGAAATATGTATATATATTTCTGCGCATGATTATGATAATGGTTAAGTTTTTACGTTGTATGTGATGATCCAATAAATTTTGAGGTGTGAGAAACGATTAACGATTACGTTTAGGTGATTCTGATATGAGTTTCGAATAAAGGAGAGCGGTTGAGAAAGAAAATGGATTGTATTAAATAAGGAAGATGCAAAAGAAAAATACAGAGGATGAATATCATCTATGATGATGTCACACACAGAGGCTAGGAAAATTTAGAAGAAGAAGTATCCTTTGTGCTGACGTCAGAACACAGAGGCAAGGAGGATTAAAGAGTATAAGTATCCTCTGTGCTGACGTTAGAACACAGAGGCAAGGAGGATTGAAGAGTATAATTATCCTCTGTGCTGACGTCAGAACACAGAGGGAATGATGGATAAAGTATATAAGTATCGTCTGTGATGACGTCAGAACACAGAGGACACGTCATCACATAGACGAGAGAACATAGAGGAAAGGATGAATGGAGTATAGAAGTA
>JANZXR010000171.1:40014061-40025948 GCA_027575705.1 Erythroxylum echinodendron
CCTTGTTCCTTATATTCTTGCATATCAGACCATTGCTTGATGTTAAGTGAAGTGCTGCGTTTTGGTTTCTTATTATGGTTGTCTTTCATATGCTTCTCACGTGTGTGAGTTATTCCTCTAATGAAGTGCTGCGTTTTGAACATTCAGCAGATGGCTTTTGTTTTCCTTCTTTCTTTGACTTTCCACTCTCTAGAGTCTTCCCTCTTCACTTCACACGCGCTCACCTCCTTCAAAAAACCCAAATCTTTGTTCTGGTTCTGACGTGATGTGAGGGTTTATGGAGAATCTGATGTTATTCTTCACACTTTGTAATATTGCTATTTATTTTTCCAACGTCCTTGTATTTGTAATATTGCTATTTATTTTTCCAACGTCCCTGTACTAAGGCAATTTGGATTTGGAGTAAAATCTTGCATATGCTACCTCATAATTTTTCTGGATATAATTGGAAGCAAACATTAAATTGAGTCATTGCTAACTCAAAAAGAAGGAAACTCAATGCTATTCTCTTCAAAGTAGCATTTACAACTGTCATATACACGATATGGAGAGAATGAAATAGTCGACGATTTATTGATAAGAAGGTAGATAAATACCTATTTGTGGATAGAGTCATCAACTTTATCAGAACTTACATATATGCAAAACATACGTAGGAATCTTTGTCTATGGATATGAAAAGAATGTGGGGCTTGTAATTTGTATGTTTTATAGTAAGGCATATGTTATTTTCTTTGGCTACAATTTCTTTAGCTTAGCTACTTGTATTTAGTTCCCTTTCAGATATTAGACGTTCAGCTTTAAACTCATTGTAATGTTGATTTAGTTTTATCTATAAATTACTTCATTCATTCTTTAAAAAATAAACAAAGTTAAAGAGTTATTATTTAAATTTATTTCATAATTAGTATAGTTAATATTTTCTAATTTATATTAGTAATTTAATTAATATTAATCATAATAACTATCTATTCTAATAGGTATAATGATATATAAGAATGATTCGAAAGAACATTAGGATGATTTTAAATCCTACTAAAGTAATGGTTTTTAGTTAACTCTTAAAATCTAATTCTTGATTTTAATTGGACAATTGTTTGAAAATAATAATCAAGAATCATTATTTTAATATTTTTATGCCAACTGAATTGTGTCTTTTTTTTTGGGTTAATTTTGAACTTTTATAATGTACGTGCCTTTACGAACGAGCTAACTAAATGCACGATATCGATGTAGTTAAAAGGGGAAAAAATGGCACGTAAAAACAGATGATCAGGTTGTGTTTGTACCTTTTGGTGGTGGGGTCGGCACCGGAGGCGGAGGGGGAGGCTGTGGTGGAAGGAAAGGACTCTTGACCTCAACCTTATCACCCGGAGGTGGTGATGTTTGATCCAGGAAAGGATATAGCTCAAACCTGAAGTTACAGCTTGGAGTCAACACTCTTCCTCCTCTCTTCCCAGTACAACAATTAGGCAACTGCCTCCTAATAATATCAATACACCGATTACATTCCGAGGTACTTAAATCCGGTGTACACTGCACGATGCTGTATAGATTTTCAGATTCATTAAAGTTCACATGTTTATTTCCATATCTTTTGTAGCCATCATTGGCAGCCTTGGTCGCTGTATCGCTGATGGTGGTGGCCACTAACTTGTTAAAATCCGCTTGGCCTACTGTGACGTTTTGTACAGTCGACATGTATATGGTAGGAACAGTGGCAATGGACGTGAAGTCCTTGTCTGACCATCGAAGGAGGCATTTATCGTACCATACTATGGCAGTTTTCTGGAGCTGACAACCTTGGACTATGAATTGGGCACCATCGGTGACGCACTTCCTGCATTCGAAGTCGCTGACATCACCACGGCAGAGAAACATACCATACACAACGTCCGGTGCTTGTCCGGTAGATGTTCGGTGGAAACCATTCCTGTAGATATAACTCTTTATCTTAAGGAGAGTAGAAGAGAGAAGGGTATTTCGATTTTTATAATAAGTGCTGGATATGGTGAAATTATTGCTGTTATCGCAGACATGATAAAGAGGCGGGTCAGTTGCGTCAGAGAAATGGGTTAGGCTGAACACAGAAAGAAATAGGATGACTATGGAATAGTCTCTTAGATGGCATAGATACTGCATTCTGATGATCAGAAAAAGGTCCGGCAAGATTCAGTAAGCGGATAGGGATGGTTTCTTTCCAAGGAAGGAACACCGAATTGAGATGGACACAATAAAGAAGTGGCTTAGGACTAAGGCCTTCTGATATTTAAGTCTAGTCGTGGGGTTTATGAAGTATGGCTTATATTATGATTTTTTATTTTAAAATTTATTAAAAAATTTTGGTTGGTTAAAATTTTATTTTCTGTTTATAATTTATCTTTTTAATTTTCATAATTCATTAAAATAATAATTTTAATTTTTTTGGTTTTTATTTACTATCGCAATACAATTTATTATTAATTAAATATCCACTAATTAGTTATTTAATGTTAATCACTAAAAGAAATTATGAGTAATATAATATAGTAATTCAATTTATTTAAATTTTTATTATTAACTTAAAATTTATTTTGAAATCATATTTTTATAATTATTTAGAATTTATATTTTTAATTTATTGATACATAAATATCATTACTAAATTATTTATTTATGAAATAATTTCTTAAAATATCAAATATTTAAGTCTAAATAATAAAATTGAGTTTAATGATTATATAAATTACAAATAAATACTTCAATAAATAAATTCTTACAAATATTTTACTCAGTTATCTATTAAAAATTTTAATATTTAGTATTATCTGCAAAAAAGTAATTAGTTTAAAATTAATAACCAAAAAGGGATTTTATTTTTAAATAAATATTAAAATTAAGAAACTAAAAACTAAAAATTACATCAAAACACATAATGAGGTGAGTAAATTTCATCTGAATGCTTGATGGTTGTCAACGTAATCGAAATCGTTGAGATAAAAGACAAATATTACTCAGCTATGCTATTTGTCTGAGGAGTTGTTTTTTTTTTTTTTTTGTAGTTTCAAATATGTAAATTGTTGAAATGTTTAAAGAGCATCATTAACCATTGAATGATGCTGTATATAGAGCTAATTCAGAAAATAAAATGGACATGAAGGATGATAGAATTAAAAGTACCCCCAGAAGCACTTTTTGCTGAAAAAAATCACACACAAATTAAAAAAAGAAAATCCACTCAAATGTTCCATTTCATTGATTTTTCGTGGCATTGCAATTAGCGAAAATACGATATCAAGGATTATCTTTAGTTGAACTTAGGCTTTATCTTAAAAGATTCTCTTTTTTGAGAAAGTAAGTATACATCCACTTGACTTGACTCATAAACAAATCTTTATTGATTAACAACTTTTATAGTCTAACAAAACTTTATTGACAACTCTAATGGAAAGTTGCCAACAGGCGCGCTGCCATCTGTTTTGACACATAGACGGCCACGATTATGATAAGTGTCGGTACATGCATTGCACGCACTATAGAGTGAACGCGTGTTTGCTTGTGGGGGTGCCTATTGACGTCAGTATATAGTATTGTGCTGACATCAGTGCTATAGTAATGCTGATGTCACCAAAAAAATTTAGAAATTTCCATAAAATTATCCTGGGTCTTTTTAGGTCAGTTTCTAGGTTGAAGGAATTTTTAAAAGTGTTTTTCAATTTTTTTAGATGTATTACATTAGTAAGTGGATTCCGGAAAAGTTTTAAAAGCTTTTTTAAGCTAATTTTGAGTGCATTTTTGTACTCTGAACTGCATATAAGGGAGACACCTAAAATTTTATGTCTCATGTGATAGGTTCAATATTCAGGAAAGTATGATAGTCATTCTCATTGAGAATTTTTTAAATAAAAATCTCAAATAATGTTTAAAGACGATGTTTTCAGTACTAGTATGTGATTATTTGACTGTGCATTTGATTTTTTACATTTATAGCTAACTTTCATATATATTATGCCCATATAGAATGTGAGGATGACAGAAAGATATATCCCTTGTGTTTATAGTCTTTTTGAGTACTGGTAAGATTGTAGTCACCAAAGTGGTCTTTCTAGTCAGTATTTGAATTGTACCGATTGCATTTTGAGAGATGTCTTTGGTCTCATGTTTGGTTATTTTGCCCACAAGTGTTGACCTTATATGAGATTTGGAGATGTACATAAAGGCATTAGATAGAGGAAAACTGTTGCTTGAATGACCTACTCACCCACAGGTAGTAATGTCAGTGGTAATGTCATGAGAGTTGATAGTTTGCACTCTGATCGCTTTCATGTAAATGTCTAATTACATATATTATGTATTCAGCCCACAGGTGTTTCATAATATATGTTATCGGATTCTCTAAAAAGGTTCTACTTTAATGCTTCAAGTATCACTGTTATCCTGCATTTATACTGGTTTTTACATTGTTTTTTCATTTTATATTCATTTTTTTAAACAACAATGTTGTCACGATTGAGACCTTAACTGGTTTCAATTTCAAGAAGTGGAAGAAGGATTTTAAGTTTGCCCTAAAGATGGCTAATGTCAACATGGCGATGCATATTAAGAGGCCTCCTCCACTTATTGATGTTAGCTAAGAAGCTGATAAAGCAGTAATGGCAATCTGGAAGCGGTCAAATAGGATGTACTATTTAACCATCAAGAGGTCGATCCCAGTTCATCCGTACAATAGATTACCGGATATAGTCATAGCAAAGGAGTTCATAGAACTCCTTTGAACTCCTTCGCTATGACTGTACCCGGTAATAGGGTATTATGAAACATATAATATGTGCTATCGGATTCTCTAAATAGATACTACTTTAATGCTTCAAGTATCACTGTTATCCTGTATTTATACTGGTTTTTACATTGTCTTTTTCATTTTACAGTCACTTTTTATGTAAACAACAATGTTGTCATGATTGAAACCTTAACTGGTTTCAATTTCAAGAAATGGAAGAAGGATGTTAAGTTTGCCCTAGAGATGGCTGATGTCAACATGGCGATGCATATTAAGAGGCCTCCTCCACTTATTGATGTCAGCTCAGAAGCTGATAAAGCAGCAATGGCAATCTGGGAGCGGTCAAATAGGATGTACTATTTGACCATCAAGAGGTCGATCCCAGTTCATCTGTTCAGTGGATTACCGGGTACAGTCATAGTGAAGGAGTTCATGGATAGCATTTCCCAGAGGTACAAGGTGTCTTCTCATACGGAATAGAGTGCCTTAATTAAAGAGCTGTTCTCCATGAGGTATACGTGAGAAGGAGGTGTTAGAGAGTATATTATCAGGATGGTGCACCTTTAGAGAA
Organism: Erythroxylum echinodendron; assembly: GCA_027575705.1. Classification (NCBI taxonomy): domain Eukaryota; kingdom Viridiplantae; phylum Streptophyta; class Magnoliopsida; order Malpighiales; family Erythroxylaceae; genus Erythroxylum; species Erythroxylum echinodendron. The sequence continues at coordinate 40,019,392 of JANZXR010000171.1, forward strand.
GGTTGAAGGCATTAGATATACCTATTTCTGACATGCTCATAGTGCATTAGGCACTAAATACTCTCCCTCGAGAGTTTGAAATGTTGGCTACCTCCTACATCTCTCAGGATGAGAATTAGGATATCAATGCCTTGATTTCTCGGTGTATTGCGACTGAGGAGAAGATTAAGATTTCTCCTCATATAGCCTTATTTGCAACTACCAAAGGTAAGGAAAAGGCTAAACCCCATCGGCCTAAGGGTAAGGGTAACAAAACCCAAAGTCTCTCCACATATTCAAACTGCATAGTCTAACATTGCTAAAGGCCCATATGACATAAAGGGTATGAGGTGCTTCTTCTGTAAGAAAAAGGGGTATAGAAAGGCTGATTGCCCTAAGTACAAGCTGTGGAAGGTTAAGTAGAAAATGTCAAGTAACTCCTCGACCTATATGATTCATGAATCCAATGTAGCTATAACCACATCAAGTTCTTAGTGGTTAGATAGTGGAGTTTCTAATCATGTTGCTTCCATGATCCAGGGGTTCACATTTAGGAGAAGGTCGACTAAAGAAGAGGAGAAGTTGATGGTCGGTAACAATAAAGAGGTGGATGTTTTATTTGTAGGAGATGTAGATTTAAACCTTAATACGGGGTTTTTATTAGTTTTATGGCAAACATTTTATATACCGTCTTTTAGATAGAACTTGAGAGATCAAGTTTGGATAAAGAGGGCTATCGTTTTGTATTTGATACTTAGGTTGTAAATATTTCTATCAATACAAGATATATCGGAATTGCCTTTTTATCCTATGCATTATATAGAATGTGTCTTACTCCTAACGAAATGGATGTCTCTTCTTATATTGTCGAGCCTGTTAATTAAAAGAGAGCTTTCATAAAGGAAACATCGTATATATTAAGGCATAAACGTATTGGCCACATTTTAAGATAGAGATTTAAGAAATTGATAATAATCTCTCAAATGATAACATTCTTCCAACTCTGGACTTCAGTGGTCTGGAACCATGTATCGATTGTTATAAGGATAAGTTGACCAAGATAAAGACAAAGAGGTCAACTCATACTTGTAGTTTATCAGACCTCATATATACTGACGTTAGTGGTCCCTATACAATTACGTTATGCAATGTTAGATATTTTCTGACATTTATAGATGATTATTTCCGTTATGGCTATATGTTCTTGCTTAACGAAAAAGTCTGAAGTTCTTGATAAGTTCAAAATAAGACTTAGGTTGAGAACCAATTGGGAAAATCAATAAAGATAGTCAGATCTAACAGGGGAGGGGAATTCTATGGCAGACATGGGGTTGCAGGATAAGAAAAAGGTCCATTTGTCAGGTATTTGAAATTAGTTGGAATAGTGACTTAGTTCACTATACCAGGTAGTCCTGAGCAAAATGGTGTGGTCGAAAAGTGCAATCGCACCCTAAAAGATATGATAAGGTCCATGCAGAGCAGGACTAACCTACCCAAGTGCCTTTAGGGTGAATCCATCAATACGACATTGTATATCTTAAATAGAGTCCCCAATAAATCAGTATCAAAGACACCTTTTGAATTATATGAAGTAGGAAGCCAAGCCTTGCACACATTCATGTGTGAGGTTACCCTGTTAAGGTAAGGTTATATAATCTTTATGAGAGCAAATTGCAACATCGTTCTACTCATTGCTATTTAGTAAGTTATCCTGACCACTTTAAGGGCTACAGATTTTACTGTAGAGAAGGAGAGGCCAAAATAGTGGAATCGCAGACGGTTAAGTTTTTGGACTACGATATCCATGATAAGGGAGGATCGTCACATCCTCCAGGAGATAGTAGGATGGATACTGCGATTATTACATATCCACCTCTTATATAGTCAGGTTCGGTGGATAAAGGTCTGAGTACCATACCTATGAAGGCATAGGAACCTATATATGTTAAGGAAGAGGTTTCTGAAGTACAAGAACCTATGCAGTTACGCAGAACTACCAGAGAAAGGTGACCTGTTGTCTCATCGAATTACATAGTCTATTTGGGTAAGCAAGACTATGACATAGGACATGTTGTGGATCCAGTTACTTTTACAGAAGTCGTTTCCAGACCCCATGTGGACATGTGGTGGGAAGCAATAAAGGATGAGATGTAATATATAAGGTATAATAAGGTATGGGAGCTTGTTGATTTACCTTAATATTTTAGGCTTGTCAGCTGCAAATGGCTATTTAAAACCAAGAAGGACACATCGGTCAAGTTGAGAGGTTTAAAGCACATTTAATTGCCAAAAAATTCACTCAGAGAGAGGGAGTTGAGTTTAATGTTACCTTCTATCTTGTATCCTCAAAAGATGCATTTAGAGTGATTATGGAAATAGTAGCTTATTATGACATGGAGCTACATCAGATGGACTTTAAAATCGCTTTCCTAACTGGTGACCTTTATGAGAAGGTCTATATGGAGCAACCTGAAGGATTTCAGGATCATAATGCAATTGAAAAGGTTTTTAAGTTGACTAAATCAATATACGGTTTGAAACAAACTTCCAGACAATGGTACCTAAAGTTTGATGAGGTTTTGAACTTATTCAGCTTTCTGGAAAATAAAGTTGAAAGATGCTTATACTATAAGGTCACAGGGAGAAAAGTTATCTTCATACTGCTGTATGTGGATGATATCTTGCTCGCATCAAGTGATGTGACCATGTTGCATGAGGTAAAGCAACTTTTGGCCAAACACTTTGACATGAAGGACTTAGGTGAAACATCTTTTGTCCATAGTATATAGATTCACCGAGATAGATCTCAACACTCGTTGAGCCTCTCACAAAGAGCATACATTAAGCCAGTGCTACAAAGGTTTAATATTGCTGAATGTAAACATGTTGTTGCACCTATCTCCCATGACGAGAGATTATATTTGACATAGTGTCTAAAGAATGAAGTTAAGAGAGAGTCTATGAGGAACATTCTGTACTCTAGTGCATTTGGGAGCCCGATCTATGCCCATGTATGCACTAGATCGGACATTGCATTTGTTATTGGGCTATTGGGTCGATATCTGGCTAACCCAAGTATGGACTATTGGACTATAGTCAAACGAGTGTTGAGAAACTTAAAGGGCACCAAGGATTATACGTTGACATACAGAAAAGTTAACGATTTAAACCTAACAGGGTATACAGACTCTGATTTTGCTATGTGTCTGGGTGATCGCAAATCCACTTCAGGGCATATTTTTATGTTGGCAGATGGTGCAATATCATGGAAGAGTGTCAAACAAACATTGATAACTTCCTCAACCATGCATGCAGAGTTTGTTGCATGTTATGAAGCTGCTACACAGGCAGCTTGGCTCAGAAACTTGATTTCTGAGTTGTTTATGATATATTCGATAGCTAGATTCATTCAGTTATATTGTGATAATCTTGCTGCAGTGTTGTTCAGCAACAACAATAAGAATATCGCAAGTTCCAAGCATTTAGAGGTCAAATACTTGACCATAAAAGAGTTGATTAAGAATGGTGTCATTGAAGTGGAGCATATCAGGACTGGGAGATGTTAGTTGATCTGTTAACTAAAAGACTTCGCCCATTAGTGTTTGTTAAACATGTATCCAGTATGGGCTTAACCAGCAGTAGTTAGGGATCATTGTATTTGCTCTTTAAATGTTTGAACATTTTAATCTATTATGACATTATGGTTATTTATTAAGAAAGATGATCATCCTTTTATCCTCAGTAATAACTGTTCTTATGTATAATCATAATACATATGAAAGTCTTAATATTTGTGTTAATCTTAAGCATTTTAAAGGTTATTGGGCATTTATAAAGATTGACCTTGATCTTATGTCATTTAAACACCTACAATTTAGTACAGATATCCATAAATTTGATATGACATAGGCGGATATAAGATATAATCTCATAAAGGTTCTCTAATGCAGTTTAGCATTTAGTTGGAGAACGTAGATATTTTCTCTAATGTTGTTTAGCATCTGGTGAGAGAAAACAAAGTTTTCTTTAATGCTATTTAACATTTAGTAAGAGAAAACTGGATTTTTCTACTGCAGTTTAGCACATGCAGTTTAACATAAAGTTGGAGAAATCAAGACCTACAAGCAAAGATGATACAAATTAGATCATACAAGTATCATCCTAGTTTGCCACACTCCATTTTCCCATTCATGTTGGCAAGGTACTAAATATTTGTGATTATATTGGACCTGTGTTACACATGATACATGTGTTTAATATTTTTTGATATTGAAAGCCTCACAGGATGGAATATTAGACTTTCATTACCTTTGGGTCAAGTGTTTTTAATTTTTAAATTTGGTACCAATACAATAGCGTGACTTAACCGAGTTTTCGAACTATTTTAAACTTGAGTAAAAATTGCAATTAATAATTGTCCAAGGAGGAGAATGTTGTACAATTTTATCCTTTCCCATTATATGGACAACTATTAATTGTAATTTTTGATTTTTTAATAAATAATCGATTAAGTTATATAATTTGATCAAGATAAGGGTAATAAAGTGACCTAATAAATGATCTAAATCAATGGATCGAAGTTCAGGAGAAAATGGATCCCGATTAGTGTGGACCGGATCTATATCAAGATTGTAATCGGGAAGTCCAATATATAAGCTATATGTATAGGTTAAGGTCTCCTACAGTTGCTCATATCATTCATAAGCGTATGGATCCTTTAAGCCGTTAAGTGCGCTTACATTTTGAGAAAACTGTAGAAAAGCGTTAACTACATGTTGGTAATCATTATCCGTGAAGGTTCCGGGTGATTGGAGCTTGTTTTGGCCTCGAAAACTGCTTTGGTAGTTGAGATGAAACCAAAATCAAGTAATCCGCATTTCTTTCGCTTTTAACCCTTTTATGAATGATTCGGGACACATTTTATACTGCATGTTACAAAAACAACTAAGAACACTGACTTCTCCTCTTTCTTTAGCTCCTGAAATTTGTGAATCCACTCAAATTTTCCAATTCGTTGATTTTCGTGGCATTGCAATTAACGAAAATACGATATCAAGGATTATCTTTAGTGTCAAAGAAAACATATTGGATTGTTGTTAAGGGTTGAAAAAAGTCTATCGTTAGTTCATCATTTCCTCCTTACTTCGAGCTATATGATAATGGAGGTTTTAGAGATATTACTCTTGTACCAAACCAATTTTGCCGACAAAAAATGGGTGAAGGGATTTTCAGAGAATTCCCAAACATGTTAGGTTAGTAAATTTCTTAGAGTTGTGTCTCATCTAGATAATTGAGTCTTCTATTCCATGAATTGGGTTGTACAATGTAAATACGCATTCCTCTTATAATTGGCAAGAAACCTATTGATACCTTTAGCCAGATGTATTAACTAGCCCATTTTTCTTCTTTATTGATGATCACTTTTGAATGAGATCCTCCGATATAAGGTGCGAACTAGTTCCTAGCTCAGAGGATCTCATCCCAAAATAGTTGCTTTTAAGTTGTTGAAGATTACAAAGTTGAAATAAGCGATCAAGCTCATGCTAATTGTCATATCAAAATTAAATATCTTGTCATTTCCAACTCTAAACTTAATGTTGCTGCTTGTGTAATCGCTCAAGGCTAGTATCTGTTTTAGAGTTCATAAAGTGTTGAATTTAGGCTTTATCTTCAAAGATTCTCTTATTTGAGAAAGCAAGTGTTCATCCGCTTGACTTGACTCATATAGAGATCTTTATTGATTAATAACTTTTATAGTCTATTGGCTAACAAAACTTTATTGACAACTCTAATGGATTTAATTATTAGGCCTCTTTAAGACTTGGGAGTGCAAACATCCGACTATTCAATTTTGGCTCTACAAACTTTATCTCTTTTACCAGTTTAAAGAAAGTTTCTTACCAATTTTATGATGTCGGCCTAAGTCATATGATAAGCCTACAATTAGATAAGCTTAAGGCATTAGAAAATATGGGTCTTATTCGTCTCTTGGAGCATTGTATCCATGTTGAAAAACTTCATAATTGCCTTTGTGACTATATATGTCCCCTGTGAGGTTCCATAATTTTTGGAAAAAAATTATATTGAATGCATTGGGATCTAGTGCTTTAAAAAAAATTTACCATAAGAAGCTTTTAAAAAATTCTTAATATTTAAAATTCTCAAAAAAATATTTCTTTTATCTTTTAATTTTCTAAAATAATTCTCTTAGACTTTAGTTAAAAATAATAACGAAACATATGTAGTATAAATATCAGACATAAACTAATCATATATGACTGATATAATAACTCTATTCAATTCGTAAACTCGATTCGAACTAATTAGACTCAACTTAAATTAATAACTTAAAATAATTATAATAAATTATTAATTTGGGTCGGATTTAATTATTTTAGTTCAAGTTAAAAATTGAGTTTGAATATTCACGTAAGCAACATTTAATTGATTAAAGTTTGATATGATAGAATTTTGTTAATATTTTATGGACTAGCATAATATCATAATTTTGTACAAATCCCGATTAATTTGATGTCAAGATAATTGGGCTTGTCAATTCTCTCTTTAACGTGTCATTG
>JANZXR010000171.1:40033091-40050697 GCA_027575705.1 Erythroxylum echinodendron
TTTCTGTGCTGAAGCTTGGCTAGCAACAGGACCTCATTCTTAAATTCTTCTGTTCCTTGTGCAGAGTTTCTTGACAGTCTCTTTACAGCTATTTCTTGTCCATTAAGAAGGGTACCCTTCGAAATGAATTACATTAAAAGTTGGAGAGTTGGTAAATCCTGATGTTAAGAAATTTCGAGTGATAAGACATAAATCTTACCTTGTAGACTTCACCGAATCCACCTCTTCCTAGCTTGTTAGCTAAAGAGAACTTATTTGTGGCCTCTTCCATGAAACTAAAACTAAAATGCAAGGACTCCACGTTTGTGATTTCATGATCAACTACAAAATTCAAACTAGCAGAGGATAAGCAAACCAGAGGGCGAGAAAGGCATGTAGAGAAAATTTTTATGTTCACAATTACCTTCCAACAAGGCTTCAAACCTCCGCCTTGTTCTGCTTCTACGAAGATAGGAGAAAATGTAGAAAAGCAAGGTGCCAAGGATAACTGTAGCTGATATTGTTGCGACGACTATGATTATAACTAACGAGGAGTCTGCGCCTACAAAATGTATAATTTGCTTTATTTTTGTGAGAAGATCTAATATTTACTAAATATGAAAATGTGACATAAGTTTATAAGTGGTAAGAGCCAACAAAAAAATTTAACCATACTAAAAAATTTTGAAATAACAGCAGGCCACCTTAGATTACAAAATCTAGGGTAACATCTCTAAAAGATTTCCTTTTGAACAACTACGTTTTGAATGAGAAAGAAAAAGCATAGAAGAATGAAAGAATAAGAGGTTTGGCCATGAAGAACTGATAAACTTTTATTTCAGTTATATGTAATTATGCTCTTTAGAAGGTGATATCATTTAGAAACACGGAAAGTAAAACCATAAATCTTTTTATAAAGTAAAATGTCTGTTAAAAAAAGAGATTTTTGCCAGAAAATGAATAACAAGTTTGTGTTTATACCTTTTGGTGGTGAGGTCGGCACCGCAGGCGGAGGGGGAGGCGGAGGCGGAGGCGTTGGTGGAAGGAAAAAACTCGTGACAGTAACATTATCATCCGGAGGTGGTGATGTTTGATCCAGGAAAGAATATAGTTCAAACCTGAAGTTACAGCTTGGAGTCAACACTCTTCCTCCTCTCTTCCCACTACAACAATTAGGCAACTGCCCAATAATAAACTGAATACACGAATAACAATCCGAGGAGGTTAAATTCGGTGTACACTGCACGACGCAGTATAGATCATTAGATTCAGAAAATTTCACTTGCTGATATCCAAATCTTTTGTAGTCATCACTGACAGCTTTGGACGCTGTACTGTTGATGGTGGTGGTCACTAGCTGGATAAAACCCCTTGGGTCTGTGACGTTATTTACATTCCACATGTATACGGTAGGAGAAGTGTCAGCGGACTTGAAGCCCATCTCTGAATATCGAAGGAGGCATTTATCGTACCATACTATGGCACTCTTCTGGACAGGACAACTTTTGACTATGAATTCGGTACCACTAGTGACGCAGGCCCGGCATTCGTCGTTCATAGCATCACCTCGGCAGACAAACATACCATAAGCAATGTCAGGTGGTTCTCCGGTAGATGTTGAGTAGAATCCACGCCAGTAGATCTCATACTGTTGCGGAAGGAGATTAGAAGAGAGAACGGTGTTTAGGTTTTTAGAATAAGTGCTATCTATGGTGAAATTATTGCTGTTATCGCAGATATGATAATGGTAGTCAGCTGCGTCAGAGAAATGTGTTAGGCTAAATACAGAAAGAAATAGGATGACTATGGAATAGTCTCTTAGAAAGCATAGATACTGCATTCTGATGATCTGAAAAAGGTCCGGCAAGATTTAGTAAACGGGTACGGATAGCTATACCTGGTTTCTTTCTGAGGAAGGAACACCGAATTGAGATGGACACAACAAAGAAGTGGCGTAGAAGTAAGGCCTTCTGATATTTAGGTCTAGTCGTGGGGTAGTTGTAAACTTTTCAATGCATACTATCAACTACTGAGTCGAATTATTCTTATCTTTCATTTAACGATTCCGTCCTTGACTTTGGGGGTCTCCTATAACAGACAATGGACGGTTCAACATTTACATATTGCTTAAACTATGATTTTTTATTTTATGTTTTTATTTTTAAATTCATAATGTTTTGTTGATTTAAATTTTTATTGCTTGTTTATAATTTTAGTTTCTTTCAATTTTCATAATTTATTAAAATAATAAATTTGATTTTGTCTTTTTTTTTTGGTCGCAATATAATTTATCATTAGTTAAATATATACTATTTAGTATTAATCACAAATAAAATTAATATACTTTAATAATTTAATTTATTTTAATTATTATAATTGATTATGAATTAAATAAAATTTTACAACTTTTTAAATAGGTTAGTTATTTATTTTAATAAAATATAATAACAAGTTAAAATAAGATTTTTTATTTAAGTAATTATAAATTAAATTTATCTCTAAATTTTTTAATATTTAGTATTATTAATAAATTAAATTAATTATTTTAAAGTAGCAACCAAACAAAATTTTATTTTTAGAAAAATAAAAACTAAAAAATAAAATCTATAACAGAAAAACATAAGTAAAAATAACATGAATTCTTATTTTTATTAATTTTATTTAGATGCAATGTTTTACTTTATTTTTATTAATTTTATTTGTCATTATTAACTTATTTAACAAAATATTGTGTATTTTACTTCCTTACTGGTTGTTGAATACTTTTTAGATGAAATTGACTCTTTATGAGGATTCTATTTGATTCAATATTACTTTAAGGTCTACATTTTTATAAAAAATGACTTCAATATAAAAAATAATCTTTTATTGTCATATATGTTTTAAAGAAATTTAATTAATTTAAGTATTTTTATTTTATACTAATTATTTAATAGTGCTTTTACTAACTATTTAATAGTGTGTGCTTTGTAATATGTAGCATAGACCTTATTACGTATCCCGAATCATTCATGAAAGGGTTAAAAACAAAAAAAATGTGGAATACCTAATTTTGGTTTCATCTTTGATTCCGAAAAGATTTCTGAGCATCAAACGAGCTCCAATCTTTCGGAGCCTTTATGGAATATGCTTTCCGACACATGGTTAACGTCTTTCTACAGTTTTCTCAAAATGTAAGTGCTTTTAACAGGTCAGAGGATCCGTATGCTTACGATTAATATGAGCAACTGCAGGAGACCTTAACCTATATATATATAGCTTCCATATCAGGCTTCCCCATCACAAGCTTGATATGCGTCTGGTCCATACTAATTAGGATCCATTTTTTATCCGGACTTCGACCTATTGATTTAGATCATTTATTGGGCTACTTTATTATCTTTATTAGGATCAAATTTTGTAACTTAATTAATAAGTTATTTTAAAATCAAAAATGAAATTAAATGTTGTCCAACTTTATAGGAAAGGACAAAATTGTCGAACATTCTCACCCTGGACAAACATTAAAGGCAATTTTGACTCTAGTTTAAAAACTCGGTTAAGCCATGCTACTGAATTAGTCGACTAGGTTTTAAAAACAAAACATTTGATCTAAAGATAATGAAAGTCCATCATTCTGTCCTGTAAGACTTTTGATATCGAAAAGTATCAAATGCATGTGTCATGTGCAACACAAATCCAATATAATCACGCATATCTAATACCTCACTAACATGAATGAGAAAGTGGAGTGTGGCAAATTAAGATGATATCTTTTTGATCTAAATTATATCATCTTCGTTTGTAGATCTCAATTTCTCCAACTTTAGGCTCAACTGCATTAGAGAAATTCTGTTCTCTCTCACTAAATGATAAACAGCATTAGAGAAACCTTGTTTCCTCTCACCAAATGGTAAACTGCATTAGAGAGAATCTGTTTTCTCTCATCGAATGCTAAACAACATTAGAAAAACTTGTTTCCTCTCACCAAATGCTAAACTGCATTAGAGAAAACCTTTATGTTCTCCAACTAAATGCTAAACTGCATTAGAGAACCTTTATAAGATTAAAAAAAAACTTACATCCCCTATGTCATGTCAAACTTAATAGATATCTGTATAAAATTGTATACGTCTAAATGACAAAGGCACAAGGTCAATATGTATGTATTCCCAATGACCTTTAAATGCTTAAGATTGACATAAAACTTAAGACTTTTATATGTATTATAATAATGTATGATAACACGTATTACCGAGGATAAACGGTGATCAACTTTATCGATGAACCATCATACTATCATAATACATCAAAATGTACAAATGTACATAGAGCAAACATAATGATCCATTAACTTACAGTGTTAAAGGATTTCAAAACACACATACTATATGCTTGTGTTTCATTAACTTACAGTGTCAAAGGATTTCAAAACACCCATATTGTATAATTGTGTTTCAAACACAAGTGGGTGGAGTCCTTTAGTTAAAGGATCGACTTACAGCTCCTCAGTCCTTAAATGCTCCAAACCTTAATGTCACATTTTTGTATCAACATCTTTATGACCAAATAATTGACCTTTAAATGCTAAGACCCTGTGAGATTCTTTGTTATTATTAAACAACATAGAAATAAGATTATCACAGTACAACCAAATGGGTCTAACCACTGAATCAACCACAGAAAACTCAGAAATCAAATTTCTGAGTCAAACTGTCTGTGAAGCAGCCTATAACATGCACTCTGTATGCACAGTCGAGGAAGTTACCCATGTCTATTTGACACACTTCCATGACATTGTACCATCTACAAACTTAAAACTGTAACCTTAAGTGGATTTTTGATCATCCGAGCACATAGCTAAATTTGAATTTGAATTCCTTATGAGGTTTAGTCTGTCGACTTTTCTATATGTCAACATATAATCCTTAATTCCCTTTAATATCTTAACACTCGCTAAACTACATTCTAATAGTCTACACCTGGATTAACCAGATATTGACCAAATAGTCAAATAGTCAATGCAATGTCTCGCCTAGTACATAGCCAAGCATACATCAGACTATCAACCGTACTAGTATACAGAACATTCCTTATAACCTCTCTCTTTACTTTATTCTTTGGATGCTGTGCCAAAGATTATCTCTCATTATGAGAGATAGGTGCTACCATAGGTTTACAGTTAACCATATTAAACCTGTGTAACATATACTCAATGTATGCATTCTGTGAGAGGTCTGATGAGTGTTGAGATTTGTCCTGGTGAATCTGAATACTTAGGACAAAAGATGTTACACCAAGGTTCTTCATGTCAAAGTTCTTAACCAAAAGTTGCTTAACCTTAGACAACATACTCAAGTAATTTGACGTGAGTAATATATCATCCACATGCAGTAATAGGAAGATAACTTTGCTCCCCTTGACCTCATAGTACAAGCATCTTTTAACTTTATTTTTCATGAAGCCGAAATAGGTCATAACCTCATTAACTATAAGGTATCACTTTTGGGAGGTTTGATATAAACCATATATTGATCTGCTTAACGTGCAAACCATGTAAGTTTTATCTGGATCCTAAAATTCTTCAAGTTATTCCATATAGACCACTTCATAAAGGTCTTTATTTAGGAAAGCAATTTTGACAGCTATCTGATGTAACGCTATATCATTATGAGCTACAATTGCCTTAATCACTCAAAATGTATCCTACGAGGATACGAGAGAAATGGTAACATAAAGTTAACCTTTCTCCTTGAGTGAACCATTCAGCAACTGAGCCAACCTATAAACCGCTGAACTTTATCCTGAAATCCTTTAGGTCTTGTACTTCATTTACAACTGACGGGTTTGCAGTTTCGATACAAATCAACTGGCTCCCAAACCTTACTATACTTTATGGATTGCATCTAGTCATTCATTGCATCCCACCACACATCCGCATTGGGTCCAGAAGCAACTTCTGTAAAAGTAATTGGATTCAAAACATGTCTAATATCATAATCATGTTTACATGATAGACTATGAAATTAGATGGGATAGCAGGTCGTCTCACTTTGGTGAATTTACTTAACTGCATTAGATCTTGTACCTCCAGGAACTACTGTATGTACAGGTATGTATTCCTATTTCTATATAGGCACAATATAGAGACCTAAATGCACAAGATCTAACTGTATGAGTAGCGGGTACATGATAACTGGAGTATCCGTCCTGCTATCATCCGAAGAGTCAAAGGGCCCACCATCGTCATAGACATCATATTCCGAAAACTTAGTTGTTTGTAATTCCACTATTCTAGTCTGCCTTATATACGGTAAAAGTTGTAGCCTTAAAGTGGTCGATATATCTTACTAAATAGCAATGAACGAAACGAACATACAATCTTTCTTTATAAGGATTATACTACCTCAGTAGAGCGGCCCCATACATGAACATGTGTAAGGTTGGGTTCCCACATTTCTAGATAATCAGGTAGATTAGTTCTATTCTACATCGATTTCTTCAAGTCCTTTAGGGTAAGGTTATGTCTTTCAGTAACACATCATTTTGCTCAAAACTACTCGACATAGTGAATTAAGTCACTATTCTAACTGATTCCAAATATCTAGCAAATGGACTTTTTAAAGTCCTAAAACAACATATTTGCTATGATATTTTCCTCCACGGTCAAATTTGACTATCTTGATGAATTTTTCCAATTGGTTCTCAACCTTCAGTCTTTAAGCAAGAACACATAACTGTAATGGGAATGATCATTAACAAATATTAGAATACATTTCGAATTACACAATGCAACTGTATAAGGTCTATTGATATCTTTATGTATCAGATTCAACAAGTCAGAAGCACAAGTTGACCATATGTGCTTATTAGTCAACTTACCCCTAAAATAGTCAGCACATGTTCCCAAATCATCATAATCAAGAATTGAGAAATGCTTTCCTTGATCAATCTCTCAAACCTATGTCTAGAAATGTGGCTTAAACTTTTATGTCACACCATGTATGACTTCTTATTCATCAAGGTTCTTCATAACTTATTTAGCAAGATACGAAAAAGCATATATCTAATTTGGGGTAAGACACATTCTATACAAACCATAGGACAAGAAAGTTGTACCATTATATTTTGCATTAAACAACAACTGTATAACAGAAGCATTAAATACAAAACATTAACCCTCTTTATCCAAAATTGATCAAAACATCACATATAAAATGTTTCGTGTAATACCCAAATGAACCTTACAATAAGGTTCAATACATACATCCCCATAGATATTACTTCTACTTAGTCATTACTGTGAACTATTAGTTTCTCCTTCCCTTTATTTAGCTTTATCCTGGTTATAAGCCTTCGTATTCTGGAAGCGCCATGATTAGATGTTCCACTATATAGTCACCAAATACTTTATGCCACTGTCGTAAATTAGATTCATATATTAATAAGTCAAGGAGTTACCTGATGGTCTCAGTCTTTCCTTTTAGACCTTATACTGCTAGTTTCTTTATGTCATGCGGACCTTTACCAGCACTAGATTGACTAACATCAGTATGTGGAGAAGATTTATTCTTTCTATTTGTGATCTTAGTGGGTTCAATCTTTGCCTTCTCTTTAGTTGCTTTGAGGGTTGTAGGAGTAGCAAACTTGAGTTTCTCCTCCTCAACAACTCAATGGGACATCAAAGCATTGAAGTCCTATTCCTCATCCAATGAGTAATATGTCATCACTAGATTACTAAACTCTAGAGGGAGTATATTCAGATTCTGATGAACTATGAAGATATCAGGAAGAGGAATGTTCAGCATCTTCAGTGTACTGTGAAGATGGATCATTCTTGATATGTACTCCATTACTCCCCCTTCTCCCGTATACCTTATGGAGAATAATTCTATCATCAAGGCACTTGTCTCAACATTAGGTGAGACTATGTACCTCTGGGAGACATTACTAAGAAATTATTTTGTTATATCTGTGTCCGAAAATCACTTAGCAAATGGTCAGGTATGGATCTTTTAATGGTCAAAAGACATAATTTGTTACACCGATCCCAGGCTTCATAGGTTGCTTTATAAACTCTTGAGCTCATGGATGTAGGTAAAGATGTCATATCCTACCATATGGCCATATCAACCTCAGCTATCTCCATAGCGTTCAATACATCCTCTGTCCACTTCTTTGTATTGAAACCAGTTAGGGTTTCGATGGTGACACTGATTTTATTGACCGAAAAGGTGACTACAAAATAACAATGTTTCAATCAGTACAAATATAGGATAGTAGCAATACTCAAAGCCATCGAATAGTATCTTTACTGAAAATTCGATCACACATATTATGAAAAACCTTGGGCTGGATACATAATATATGCAATTAGAACTCCACATAAACGTGATCAGAGTACAAACCATTAACTCTCATGACACTACCATCTTTGGGCGATTAGATCATTTGAGCAATAACTTTCCTCTATCTAATGCCTTTATGCACATCTTAAAATGTTATGTATGACCAACACCTTTGGGCAGAATAATCAAACAAAAAATTATAGACATCCCCCAACATGCAAGTAGAAAAATTCAAAATATTGACTTGAAAGGACATTTTGGTGACTACATCCTCATCAGCACTCAAAAAGACCACAAACATAAGGGATACATCTTTATGTTATTCTCACATTCTTTATAGACATATGGTATATGACAATATAACATCAACAAATGCAAAAATTCGAATGCACAGTCTCATTATCACACACCTATGCTGAATACATTCTCGGAAAATCTCATTTGAGACTTTCGTAAAAGAAAAATCTAAATAGAGTGACTATCATGCATCACCAGACATTGGACCGACCACTCGAGACACGAGAACCTCATGTATTTTCCTTATGGTAAGTTCGTTGCACGAAAATTTACTCAAAATGGCTTCAGAATGTCTCAATTCCTTTTCCGAGTAACTATCATGCGATCCCAAACACTAAACATGAGACCCGAGACACGAAAACTTGAAGTATTTCCCTTAAGTGAAGTCTGAAACATGAAAAATCAATCGAAATTGGATTCAGAATGCCTTAATTCCTTTTCTTGGAGTTAAACTTTAATTTATTACTTATGTAATAAATCCAGAAAAATGGAAAAAAACTCTTTAAAAATTCCCCCAACCCAGAAACTGACCCAAAAAGACCCGGGACATTTTTTATGGGAATTTTTGAATTTCTTCCTTTTTTGTGCTGACGTCATGTTGACATCAGCATCACTGTAGTGCTGACGTCAAACCGGCTTCTGCATGCGCTTGGTCAGGGGCACGCTTGTAACATCTGGTGCGTACGCAGCACGCATCCCTATGTACATACGAGCAGCTACTATATTACATGCGCCAATCATACCGTCTCATCTGATGGTACTATAAGTGCATCGCCCTCTATCGGGAGGGAAATTTTCGGTGACCTGGGTGCCCCTTTTTTGCACCATTTGGCCCTTTTTTCATAACTAACCTTATGTATGCCACTTTTATGTAATCATATATGCGAAAAAAACCAAAAAATAAATCAAAAACTGAAGAAAACCATATGAGATGAAAACCGAAAAACCTTTGTTTCTGGTAACTTGATCACGTAACTGCTCTAATACCACATGTAATACATAGAATAGACCCTATTACGTATCCCAGATCATTTATGAAAGGGTTAAAAATGAAGAAAATGTGAAATACCTGATTTCGGTTCCATCTCTGATTCCGAAGCAGTTTTTGAGCACCAAACGAGCTCCAATCTCCCAGGGCCTTTATGAAATATATTCTCTGGCGTGTGATACATTGCTTAGTCCATCTCTTGTATTAAGTAGGAAAGCTCTAACTTTCAGAAAATAAAATGTATTAAGGAGGAAAATAACGATAGAGCATCATTATTCATTGAATGTAGCCGTATATAGAGTTACTTCAGAAAATAAAATGGACTTGAAAGATGATAGAGAAGTCAACATTTTTAGGCGGTCGGGCATAGACCCCAGAAGAAGACTATGTTGGGAACATCAATTTCAGGGAGTACATGAGCCCGTTCCTAAGCCTGCGTCTGCGAGTGCATACATACAAGAATGGACACCATCTATAACGCTAAAGCCTAAGCTATTGGGTTAATGGGCCTTCCTTGTATATATGCAGTTTATCATTCTCATTCCTTTCTGTTGTGGGATATGCATATGCGACTACCATAACAATCTCCCCCTCACATGTGAGTCCCATCCACATTGAGCACACTCCCCCTTGAACGAAAACATTTTTTTTAAATATTCGAGTGCGGCGTCACTAGAGAGCTCGATGCCAACTCTCTCTTACTCAACCATAGGGAAGCTTGCAAAGCCATGGGGCGCACACATCTTGTTCAACTATAGGATCATCATCTATAGGAGTCCAATTACGCCGTCACCACTTGTCCAACCAAACTATCAGCTCGGATACCACTTGTTGTGTGGAAACATTAATCAATTTGGAGTGAAAAATAAAACAGTAACAAGAACATCAAGATTTTTATACTGGTTCGGCAATACCTACGTCCAGTTTAGAGACGACAGAATATTTCACTATAATCAATGAGAGCATACAATAGTATTTATCACTCAATTTCCCAAAACCTAAATTAACCCAAGCTCATACACTCCTACTAGGAAAAGAAAACTGAAAAATACAAAATAAAGATAATTTTAGAGAAATTTTCTATTTTCTCTTTCCCTCTCTTTTTGGTGCAGCTCTATCTCTTCTCTTAAGTGGCCATCTATAAAATATAACTGGCCAACTTGTTGCACTGAAAGCCACCGAAAAACTTTTGACTATTATTTGAGACAATAATCAACAATCTCCACCTCGGCTCAAACCCTCGAAGTGGAACTCCCAATAGTTGTCTCTCAATTCCTTATGGGGCAATCAACAAATTTTACAAATGCCAATCAAGTATATGCAATGCTTAAACTTGAATAACGAAAATGGTTTTGTCAACATATCAGCAAGATTATCGGTGGTCCTAATCTTCTGAATAAGAATATCTCCCTCATCAATAATCTCACGAACAAAATGGAACCTCACATCAACATGTTTTGTACGTGCATGATGAACTTGATTCTTTGCTAAATAAATAGTTCTTTGACTGTCGCAATGAACATCCACATGGTCCTGTTGAACCCCTAAGTCATTAAGCAACCCTTGAAGCCAGATGGCTTCTTTAATAGCTTTTATTACTGCCATGTATTTTGCCTCAGCAGTCGACAAGCCAACTGTAGATTGCAAAATTGATCTCCAACTCACTAGACCTCCAACAAGAGTGAATACAAAACCTGTAGTGGATTTACGCTTGTCCAAATCACCTGCGTAATCAAAATCCATATATCCAACAACACATTAACTAGTAGCTTCATCTTGCTGAAATAATAAACCAACGTCCATAGTACCCAGAATGTACCGTAGAATCTATTTCACAGCTTGTCAATACCCTTTTTCCTAGATTATGCATATATTTACTGACAATACTAACAAATTGTGAAATATCAGGCCTAGTACACACCGTAGCATACATCAAACTACCAACAACACTTGTATATGGAATTTGAGCCATGTAATGACTCTCCTTATATGTGTTAGGAGACATAGAAGTACTAAGTTTGAAATGAGGAGCAAGAGGTGTACTAACCGATCTTGAATTTTCATTCATCCCGAAACATTGTAGTACCTTCTTCAAATATTGCTTCTGACGCAAACCAATCTTCCTTTTTTCTCTATCTATTTCAATTTCCATACCTAGTGTCTTTCGAGCTTCTCCCAAGTCCTTCATCTCAAATTCATTACTTAGTTGAGTCTTTAATCTTTCAATCTCTACTTTGATTTTACATGCTATAAGCATATCATCAACATATAAAAGTAGATAAATAAAGGTTCCATCTTGTAGCTTGTGAAAGTATACACAATGGTCATAGTGACTTCTTATGTACTTCCGCTCGATCATAAACCTATCAAATCGCTTGTACCATTGTCTTGGAGAAAGCTTCAAACCATACAATTCTTTGCCAACCCAATTTTCTTTGCCAATAACCGTAAATCCTTCTGACTGAGACATAAAAATATCTTCCTCCAAATCACCATGTAAGAACGTTATCTTGACATCAAGTTGAGCTAACTCAAGGTCAAACTGTACAACCAAAGCCAACAAAATACAAATAAAAGAATGTTTTACTACAGGAGAGAATACCTCATTATAATCAATGTCTTCCTTCTGAGCATAGCCTTTAGCTACTAATCTGGCTTTGAATCTTACATTGTCTTTTCCCAAAGATTCCATCTTCTTAGCATACACCCATTTACAACCAATTTCTTTCTTCCATTTTGGTAACTGAACCAACTTCCAAGTCTCACTTTTATGAAGAGATTTCATCTCCTCATCTATAGATTTCTTCCACTCCACGCTCTCTGAACTCCTGACAACTTCTTTGTAGGTAGATGGAATATCATCTTCAATAACTGGAAGTGCATATGTCACAATATCAGTACACCGAGTAGGCTTTCAAATTTCCCTTCTTGATCTTCTGGTTGCAATAGAACTTGTTATTATGGAGGCTCTTGGGTAGGTACCTCCTTTTCATTATCCTCGTCCTCATCATCATAATCAACTGTATGATTAGTTTATATAACATCAGACCTTACTAGAACAATTTGAATTTTCAATAAGTCTACCTGCTTTGAACTACTCATGGTCTTGGTCGCTTCAATTTCCCCTTCATGCTTGTTCTGATTAACTATAATAGCCTCATCAAAAGTTACATCTCTGCTTACAACAAATTTCTTCTCCTTTAAATACCAGAGTCAGTATCCCTTCACGCCAGTGCTAAAGCCCATAAATAGAGCTTTCTTTTCTCATGGATCCAACTTGCTTTCCCTGACATGATCATAAGCAGGACAACCAAATATGTGTAAATACTTGTAATTAGTACAAGGTTTACCAGACCATACCTTCATGGGTGTTTTGCCCTTGTTCACAGTAGTAGGCAACCGATTAATAAGATGGCTTGCATAAGTAATTTCCTCAGCCCAAAATGCCTTACCTAAACTAACATTAGACAATATATACCGGACTTTCTCAAGCAAAGTACGGTTCATACGCTTAGCCACCCCATTCTGTTGCGATGTCTCCCTAACTGTGAAATGCCTTACAATACCCTCATCTTGACAAACTTCCAAAAAGGGATCAGACTTATATTCACCACCATTTTCTAATCTGAGAGTCTTGATCTTTTGACTGCTTTGCATTTCAATCATCTTTTTCTACTTCAGGAATATCTTTAAGACTTCATCTTTATGCTTCATAGTGTACACCCATACTCTTCTAGAGAAGTTATCAATAAAAGAGACAAAATAATAACTTCCACCCTAAGATGCATTCTTCGAAGGTCCCCAAACATCAGTGTGAACTTAATCTAGAGTGCCTTTAGTGTGGTAGATAGCAGTGCCAAATTTCACTCTAGTTTGCTTATCAAGCACACAGTGTTCACAAAATTCCAATTTACATGCCTTTGCGCCTTTTGATGAGCTTTGCTTCACCAATCCTTGCAACGCTTTTTCACCAGCATGCCCAAGATGCATATGCCATAGCCTCGTAGTGTCTGAGCTTTCTGCGTCAGCAGCTTCAGTGACAGCTGCTTCACCAATAAATGTACTCCCCTATAAGAAATACAAGTTATTTCGTCTCGTACCTTTCATCACCACCAATGCCCCGCACACAGCTTTAAGAACTCCACCCTCTATGGTGTTCTTGATACCTTTGGATTACAATACTCTTAATGAGATAAGATTCTTCTTCATATCCAATGCATACCGAACATCACTCAATTCTCTGACTGTTCCATTATACATCTTCAAACAGATTTTGCCTATCCCTTATGTTTTGCAGGCATTATTATTTCCCATCAAAATAACTCCACCATCCAACTTTTGGAAGCTAGAGAACCATTCCTAAATGGGACACATATGATAGGTGCAACCTGAATCCAAAATCCACTCCTTGGAGTGACCATCAGTAGATGAACTAGCCAAAGCAAACTCGAAATCATCATCTCCAGATTTTGCAATATTTGCCATAGAACCCACTTTCTCCTTTTCTTTGTTCTTCAATTTGGGGCAGTTTTTCTTCCAATGACCCTTTTGGTGACAAAAGGCACATTCATCTTTAGTAGGAAACTTCCCTCGTGACTTTGAACGAGATTTTCCCCTCTTCCAACATTTTCTTTCCTCTGTTCGTCCCCTTACAGTGAGTGCCTCAGTTTGTGAATTGTGAGTCTTCTATTCCTTCTTACCACACTCATGATTCACCAATTCCGCAGAAACCTCATCAAGTTTCTTCTCGAATTTTTCATACAACAAAGTAGTTGTCAAATGATCATAATCATCAGGCAATGAATTTAATAAACATAGTGCCTTATCCTCGTTAGGAATTTTCACATCAGGGTTTGCTAAATCAACAAGTATTTTATTATAATCATTTAGGTGTTCGTGCATAGAAATACCTGGATGATATTGAAATCGGAAGAGTCGCTTCTTCAAGAAGAGCTAATTTTCTGCGCTCTTTGTCATATACTTTTCCTCCAATTTCGTCCATAACTTCTTAGTAGAAGTTTCCTTCATGTATGGGTATTTCAGCTCCTTATTAAGGAATGATCGAATAGAGGCACAAACATGGAGATTAATTCACGTCCACTGCTTATCATCCATATCTTCGGGTTTATCTTCCAGAACCATATCCAACTCTTATTGATACAAAACACATCCATAACTTCACATTTCCACATACCAAAATTATTAGAGCCATTGAATTTATCAGCCTCTAATCTTATAGTAGCGATTGGATGTAGGTGTCGATGATGACGATATCGACCACGGGCTCGTCTTTATCTCCAACTATCTACTCGCCACTATTCATAAATACGTATTGTTCGCAATCACTGTTCACACGACTGTAGCTCTGACACTATTCACAACACTATAGCACAGCACTGTTCATGGGACTATAGCACCGATACTGTTCACGAGACTGTAGCACCAATACTATTCATGGGAACTGTAGCATCGACACTGTTCACTGGACTGTAGCACTGACACTATTCACGACATTGTAGCTCTAATAGATTTTCACTCTTATAACACCCCAATCGGAAAAAGAACTGGAGCTCTGATACCATTTGTTGGGAAAATCAATTTCGGGGAGTACATGAGTCTGTACCTGAGCTTGCGTCTGCAAGTGCATACATACAAGAATGGATAACATTTATAACCTAAAAGCCTAAGCTATTGGGTTGATGGGCCTTCTTTGTATTTATGCAGCTTATCATTCTCATTCCCTTCTGATGTGGGATATCCACATGTGAGTCCTGTCCACATCGAGCACACTCCACCTTGAATGAAAAATATTTTTTTTTACATATTCGAGTGCGACATCACTAGAGAGCTCGACGCTAACTCTCTCTTACTCAACCATGGGGACGCCCTCAAAGCTATGGGGAGCGCACATCTTGCTCAACCATAGGATTGTCATCTATGGGAGCCCACTACGCCGTCACCACTTGTCCAACCAAGCCATCAACTCAGATACCACTTGTTGTCTGGAAACGTTAATAAATTTGGAGTGAAAAATAAAGCAGCAACAAGAACACTAATATTTTTATATTGGTTCGGCAATGCCTACGTCCAGTTTGAAGACGACAGAGTATTTCACTATAATCAATGAGAGCATACAATAGTGTTTATCACTCAATTTCTCAAAGACCCAAATTAACCCAAGCTCACATACTCCTACTAGGAAGAGAAAAATGAAAAATACAAAACAAAGACAATTTTAGGGAATTGCTTTGTCTCTCCCGAATGACTCCTTGCTATTTTCTCTTTCCCTATCTTTTTGGTGCGGCTCTATCTCTTCTCTTTAGCTGCTGCCATGCTTCTCCTTTTATAGAGAAGCATGGGTGAAGGCTAGCTATAAAATATAGCTGGCCAACTTGTTGCACCGAAAGTCACTGAAAAACTTTTGACTATTGTTTGAGACAATAATCAACAGACTAGGAACATAATCTAGTACTCCCGGAAATGCGTTTTGTTTCTGCATGAAGAGGTTCTAAAAAAATTCCCAAACATGTTTTGTTAGTAATTTCTTAGAGTTGTATCTGTCCAGACAATTGAGTTTTCTATTCCATGATTTGGGTTGTAAGTATGCATTCCCATTATAATTGTCAAGAAACTTTTAAGACTAATGTACTAATTAGGCCCATTTTCCTTTATTAATGGTTACTTCGACTTATGCTTTGGTAGTAATACTTGCTCTTAAGTTGTTGAAGTTTAGAAATGCGAATAAGAGATCAAGCTCGTGCCAATTGTTATACTTATAACAAAGTCAGATGGTCTTGCCATTTCCAAATGAGAACTTTATGTTGGTGTTTATCTAATCTCTGAAGGCTAGTATTTGATTAAGAGCCCATAAAGTGTTGCATTTAGTCCCTTTGAGCAAGTAAGTGTTCATCCACTTGAGTCTTAAGGATTCTTTATTCATTAGTAGCTTCCATAGTCTCTTGGCGAGTAAAACTTTGTTGACAGCTCTAATAGATTTAATTCCGAGGCCTCTTTTAGACTTAAAGGTGCAAACATCCGACCAATTAATTTTGGCTCTACAGCCTTTATCTCCTTTATATTACAGTCCAAAGAAAGTTCTTTACCAATTTCTTAACAGTTTTTGATTAGATCAATAGGTAAGTGTAGGTGCAAGGACTAATAGATATACATATTATTTAGGACAACCAGGATCGGATGGAGTATGTTAGCAAAATTTAAACACTTGTTCTACTAATTACCTAGCTTTTTGTAAAATATGTCTGATTGTGGTTGGACATTTGTGTATTTCAACATCTTTATTAATTGTGACATGTATGCCTAAACATTTAAAAGTTAGTTTGTTCTTGTTTAAATCCTATAAGAGAGGAAACTAGTTCACTTGACATTGAGGAGCTTCAAGAGATAAAGAAAATGTTTTTTCTTAGATTGATTATGAGGAATGAGAATCATTTGAATTTCTTCAAAGTCCCAGTTAAGATTGAGATTCACTTAGTAATAACACCATAAACCATTAATAAGTCATCCGTGAAGGAAAGGTTAAAATCTTTTATTTTTCACGCTTATAATAGAACTTTGATTGGCTACTTTTATCAATATTGATGGATATGGTTTTGATAAGAGTTTTTTTTAAAAAAATGAAAATTGTAAATAAGTAAGGGGATAATAGGTGATATTGTCTTTGCCCTTTAGATCCCTTAAAAGTCTTAGTTTATTCTCTATTAATTGAAATACTATAAGAGGAGATAGTGATACAATGGTTAGTCCATCTCACGTATTAAGTGGGAAAGCTCTGACCTTCCAAATAATTGAATAGAAGGATTTAGAAAAATCAATCTTTAAAGCACAACTCTTAATTCCCTTTTATTTGGGATAATTATTGAAGAGTTTTTGAGTTAAGAGAATATCGTCCCTTATTTTTTTCTTGGAATAAAAGATAGACCTGAGGCATTAGAAATTATGGGGATCAAGCAAATGTAGGGCTTATTTATCTCATGAAGCATAATATCCTTGATGAA